>MU616643.1:15932-69592 GCA_025201705.1 Dissophora ornata
AAAAAAAAAAAAAAAAAAAAAACCTTCCCAAAATAAAAAAAATAATATCCCGCTTCTTCTTTTTCTTCCACACGCGACAAACTCACACCACAGCTACTGACCTACAACCAACGGCGGATTCAACCACAGCAGCAAAATCTACAGATTCATCAACCTCATCAAGTTCATCAACTGCATTTACATCAATCACGGCAACAACATCAATTACAACAACAATAGCAACAGCTATAGCAACAACCGCAGCAACAACCCCTTCTCTTCCAGCCCTTCTCGAGCTACTTGCCTGTCGAAATCGATTGCTGTTATCACTATCACCATCGCCTTATCTTGCCCATAGCCCTCTGCACTCCTCGCCTTCCATCCCTTCAGCCCCGGTTCAGCAAACTTTCTCCCAAAGCGCGCCTCACCAAATATGGTCAAGCATGACCGTCAAAGTCAGTCGCGATCGTTGGCTCCTTTAGTGCGGTCTTCATCCCGTGGAGCCTCGGCGCCGCCTACAAGGGCATCAGAAGCGCGGGCCACCGCCGAAGCAGAGTCGTCTACAACAGTAAAGAAGTCATTTTGGACCACACCGGGAATGCCGGCATTTATCGACTGGCTGACAGACCCTTACAACTATTCACGGCTGCACAACAAATATGCAACGTCAGGCCAGAAAGTGAAGGATATACACAAGGAGATCGCCATGTACATCAACGACGCGTACGCGCTCGAGAACATTGTATGGAGCGAGGAGCAGGTCAAGTCGAAGATTCAATATATCAAGCAGAAGTATAAGGACGCCAAGAACATGACATTGATCGGTGAAGGGTCAATGGACAGCGATACACTTCGCGCGAGACTGGAGAAAATATGCCCGCCCTTTGAAAGGCTTGATGCGGTCATGGGTTCGAGTCTATCTGCTAACACCCCACCGTTTACTCGGTCGACTGCAATATTGAATGACGAGATCCACACTGCCTACTCTGAGAACGATCTCAGCGATATTGACGAGCTTGAGAGTAACAGCGATATTCTTTCCGTCTCAAGTACGTAAGCTATGTCTTTCCTGCCAAGATATGCGACTTTATAAAACCAATTCTAATCTGAGACCTTGTTTGCAGTCAATGCAGAGCGTCAGACGAATGGGGCAAGGGAGAACCCCTCCAACAAGCGCCGAAGGACCAACGACGCCGTTGCAGCAACAGCTGTCGCTGCAGGAATGCATGATATGAATGATATCATAGGTATACAGTTACGTAGTCAAGATGAACAAAGGAACGAAGTCCGACAACGGGAGCAAGCGATCGAGTTGGGTGAACTTCAATTCATAGAAAGGCTGCTGCGAATTGAGGCCGATTTGAGACAACACGTTGATGCGGAACTCGCGGCCAAGAAGGAGCAGTTCAAAAAAGAAATGGCGGAGGAGAAAGATGAATTTAAGCAGGAGAGGCGACAGTTCGAGCAGAAGAGGGAACACTATTATGAATTGATTGCTGAGAACAGGGCCTTGAAGAAGGAGCTGGAGATGAGATTAATGAAACTGACACCGTAGTGAAGAATAAAAGAAGATCAGTTTATTGTCATTGTTGTTGTCGTTTCCTTTGACGCTTTGTATTTTTCCTATTTTAAATCGGTTCCTGAGAACCCAATTTTTCAGATAATCCCTCTTTACCTTGCCACGACACCTCTCGAGGTCATCGTCGCCATCTCTAACATCCATGACCGCCGGAACGTCATCACCCTCGACTTGTGGTGGTCTAACTAGATACCCTGGAAATATCCCTCTTTACTTTTACCCGTAAATTCTGGAGCGACTTGCAACTTAGTTTAAGCCAGCCAATGGCGTGTTCAATCTTCACCCGCGCAGATCCATGAAGGATGTTGAACGTCAGCGCATCCCGCGTCGGGTTTACAACTTTGAACTGGGGAATTACAGTGGGAGTCATTGCGTAGGCGGCATCACCCAGAAGATATTGTCTGCCGCGAAACATGAGTTCTTGCCTGGTGTAGAGATCGGTACGTCGATATACTAGGGAGTCATGTATGGATCCAATGTAGCCGGTTGCAACAAAAGTGAAACGACCTTTGTGATCACAGACAGTCGCGCGTCCCATGCCTCGAGCGTGATGTCACACAAGTTCTAACATTTGTTTGTTCACTCGTTTCTTGTTTTCTTCTTTCTTCCACCACAATCTTTCCCTCGAGCCAGAATTTCCATTCACACGCCCACCCGCCAATGACAGCGAGCAGCACAGAGAAGCAACATGCTCAAGTTTTCCGAGTGTATGTAGCCCCTGGCTCATTATCAGCGTCGGAAACAACTGCCATCAACACTCAAATTGATCCAGAGACAGGACAGCCCATCATACTGTGGAGTGATATCCACCAAGTCTTCAAAGGCGCTCAGCATATCCGGAACAATGGGCGTGCGGTCTTGTTTCTAAATGGGAAGGATCTCAAAAAGTACGTTCGCATCATTCCACTCTATCGCTACGCTATCTTTTGAACAGACATGTGTATGGAGGCGAAGCACTTAACATATCCTACTTTTATGAAATCATAGACTTGATCCGCCGAGAATTAGCTACCACCCTGGAGTTGTCCTGGAAGTTGTAATTGAATCCCCTGAAGCAACAAGTCGCCCCGGTATGCTCTCGACTTCGAGCACCGCCACACCACAACTGCAACCAGACAGCTCAAAATTGACAATCGATAATACCGTCTCATCGACTACAGGCCTCGCAGACGGCATACCTGCACCCACAATGACCTCGCTACAAATATCCGACCTGTCCATTGCCGATACCGAAACCTCTCAAAACAGTCTAACTCTTATATCTCCGGGCATAAACTCGGAAGCGCGGCGGTCGGTACAGGCGCTCAACCAGCTCTATGGGTCCTTTCTCAGAGCCATGACGTTTGGGCAAGAGGTATCGACCATCAAAAAATCTATGGACAAGCACTTCGAAGACCTGAAAGCTGAAATGGAGAAAAACAAGACTCTCGAGGCTCAGAAGGCGAGGATGCAGGAGCAGATGACACGGATGCAGGAACATATGGCCGAGAAGCAGACGGAAATGCTCGAGAGACAGAAGGAGATGCAAGAAGAACAGCAACAGATGCGACAAGAGCTGTCTGAGAAGCAGCAACAAATTCTCAATATGCAGGAGCAAGCCTTGGATATGCACAAGCAGGCCTTGGACCATCTGGCCATTATATATGGTCGTCTTCAGGCGGTGCTCACCCAAACTTACGAACTTCATGAGTACCCGATCCCACGTTTGTTCATCATTCTGCCAAAAGAGATGAGGTTCCGAAACAGGTTGGGGAAACCGTTCTCTGATCAATTTCGCCTCTACTTCTTGTGTGAATGCGGAGCACACACCATGTCCGAGGATAACAAGATCCAGCACGAAATACATTTGGCCAAGCATGAAGGTTATGATATTGACAGACCAACCGAGTTCTTTCAAAAGTATGGAGCGTACATCTTGGCAATGATGCAGATGATCAAATACGGAGTCGTTGTCGCAGGGATCGTTGTGCCACCCTTGGCACACTTCAAGCTTTTCGAAGGCATTGAAGCTGTAGAGAAAACACTGGATGTTGCCAAACAAGATATCACACCGCTTGTGGATGAGACTATCACCTATATCAAGGGCCAGAGAAACGAGGTCGATGTTGACTCTGAGTCATCGACGACTGTAACAGAACTTGACAAACTGGAGGTCTTAGAGGGATCCGATTTGCGGCAGCTAGAGTCATTCCTCAATATCAAAGACGGGGGCCGCGTGTTAGGAAACCTGTACCGGATTGTCACCTTGGAAGGACACGTGAAGTGGGTATGCATCGATCACTATCGCGAGAACTATCGAGAGGCGGCAGTGCAGCAACTGAGGGATATTGTAACAGCCAACGGTGGGACATTTATTGAGGAGAAGGGCAGCATCGAAATACGGATTTCGTCAAGGACTCAGGCAAAGGAATTCTACGGTGCGCTTGTCCAGGCGCGCGGTATTCAGGAGCTAGATTTTAAGCTAGGATGGGATGCGACGCTGGACGACCTACGGAAATTCTCAGACGCTATCACCATGGCCAACATACTCGGTCTAACCGTGGATGGAGGATATTTCGAAGGACCAGCACTCGACGTTATCAACCGTGGCCGTCGATATGACCCTCTCATTCAGCTGATGTCCAATGGACGACTTAAGACGCTGCGGTTCAAAGAATGTCGTCGATTTTTCTCGCATGTATCAACCTCGTTGGCCACGAAGGCATCTCAACTCCAGGCGCTTGAGATCGAAATCTCGTGGGGCGACAAGGAGGCCGATGTCAGACGTGCCATGCCGAAAATACTCGAAAGCTGTCACTCTCTGATTCATTTAACGTTGTCTATCAATGATTTGTGGCTTTCACTTGATCTTGTTAAAGGAGCGCTTAGCAAGATGAAGAAATTGGAGACAGTGATTATTAGGCGAGGTCTTTTCGGAATGCAGTTTGACTGGAGACACAAGATCCGTGATGATGAAGTGATAATGAGAGTTTCAGAAGGCAGAGTTGAGGCCGTTGAAGCTACATTTAAATCCTTTGAGGCCATCGAGAAATTAGAACAGGAGTATATTGGCGAAGGTCTTTTGACGAAGGTTGCTCTGGGAATTGATCAGTGGGAGGCGGCACTCTTCCTGGATATTCTTCGACGAAATCCTCTAATATCTAATTTTCAGATCGAATGCGTTACCGCGAGTGTCCCCTCAGTGATCGAGACCGTCACCTCAGCACAAATCGCGAGATTGGAACACGGGAATGCATCGGGATCTCTGAAGCTGGAGGTGGTGGTGAGCTCATCAGTTATAGCTGCTGGAGTAAGAATATTGGGGTTAGGCGTCGCATCGGCATTGCAAAAAGTCGGAATGCTTGAAGACATGAGTTACAGCGATGGCAATGGGAACTGTGATATTATCACATCCATTGTGGAGTTTGAAGGCGGGTCGGTACTGCCGGAGACTTTCATCAATGTCAAGATGGATATTGGAAAATGGAGTGACTCACGAGACCATTTTAACGAGGTCTTTTCCCAGTACGGGTCATCAATCAAGAAGCTGGAGATGGGCCATACGTTCAACGATGAACACGCCAAATTTCTAGATGATGCGACTGAGAAGTCGGGCTCGAGGCTCGTATCTTTGGTGGTGGATCCTACGTCACTTACGAGGTCTGGCTTGGAGTCTGTGGATCGGATCGTCGAACGGTCGCAAAACCTGGAGAAGCTTGAATTGAAACAGGATTTGAACACGAGCGATCAACGAGAGAATGTGGAGTATTTGCTGAGTCGACTTGGCAAGAGATTAACTGACTTATCCCTGCGAGCCAGCTACTCTAGTGAGAGATGGTGTCCCATGCTCAAGAAGCTATGCCCTACGCGACAGGCGTTGCCAAACCTTACAGCTTTCCGAATGTCATGTGTTTGCGACATTCCAAGGTCTGGTGTCGAATGGATCTTGGCAATGTCCACCCCACCGCCTCTTCAAGTATCAAGTCCCTTGTCGCCTCTGTGGCGTTCGCTTTCGAAGATTCAACTACAACACATTCGCCTACGGCGTGAGGACTGGAGAGCTTTGATTGAGGAGATAGATATCACCGCATTGGAGGAACTGGATGTTTCCAACTCTAACTTTTCGCTGGAGGAGTTCAAGGCATTGGCCAATTGCATCCCTGACGGCATTGTATCAGTGGTAGAGGTGCCTTTGAAGGTATTGAACTTGCAGTACTCAGATGTGGTGGAATGCGAGGATGTCGAGGTCTTGCAGGATCTGGCTACGAGAATTAAGACGAAAAACGCGCCGCAGCTTCAGATCCTAGGTCTTTCTGGAACTTGCTAATGATAGTATATTAAAAGAAACGCAAAAGAAAACAGACGGCGCTTTGGTATCAGCCGGAAGGCGTATACTTTACGGTGCAGCCCTTGACCTGCGGCTGTTTTGATTCAAAACTCAAAACTCTGGCATTTAGGCCATGGATACCCAAATTTACAGGAGCTGGTTGAATGACTAAAGAAAAAGGCGCCACATGTCCAATACCGGATATTAGGTGGTTGCATAGTTTAGAATCCGAATAATATAAACACGTTGACGTTACGAATAGTTCTATGCACCGCATTATTGACAAAATCTCATGGTTAAGTGGCAGCATCACATTGATGAAAAGAAAAACGAATTTTCCATCCAACTTCAATTTTTAGGTCTTTCGGGTGCAAAGAGGGGGACCATGGAGACCATGGAAAAGGCACAAACTTGTGGTAAAAATATAGTCTCGAGCGTGATCCGAAATCGCTTCGTCATCCCTGACAATCCCTTGGCTACAACTAGCAAATTTCGCTCGTTTCTTCTTTTCTTCTTTCTTCCACTCCAATCTTTCCCTCGAGTCAGAATTTCCATTCACACGTCTATCCCTCAATGACAGCCTGCAGCACAAGGGAGCAGCATGCTCAAGTTTTTCGAATCTATTTAACCCATGGCTCATTATCTGACTCGGAAACAACCGCCATCAACACCCAAATTGATCCAGAGACAGGACAGCCCATCATACTGTGGAGTGATATCCAACAAGTCTACAAAGGCGCTCAGCATGTCCGGAACAATGGGCGCGCGGTCTCGTTTCTAGCTGTGACCTGGGAGTAGCGGAACAGCTGTTGGACAGATGTGGGACTATCTGCATTTCGACTGAAATGCCAGCAAAAAATGTCCCCATCCAGGCCCAGCGTACTTTGGATATCTGACATGGTTTCATCGCCACAAAGGCCCGGTTCCTCGTTATCTCTGCATCCATCAATGCAAGATGGCTCATTCTTTCCGCCACACGAGTTGGTTGAAGCGAGGGCCTGGAAGTCGCTCACACATATTGAGTTGGACAGCGTCCGTTTGCAGCCGAAGGACTGGAGAGGTATGATTGAAGCGATTGACTTTTCGGCACTGGAATTACTCTCTTTCGAGAACTCAAGTTTTGGTCTGGAAGAACTCAAGATGTTGGTCGACCGCATTTCTGACGATGGCGATTTCGAGTTACCACTGGTGACGCTGGGACTTCAAGGTACCAGCGTCGCATGGGATAGCGAGATGGCCGATGTATGCGAGCAATTTAGAAGGCTAAAGACGATGGTGCCATTTGTAGAGATTCAGTGTATTTAATGAAAGAAATAAGCGTACCCAAATATTGCAACGCGTATTTCGAGTGCGCCACCAAATATTTTCGTGTAGTTCAGCCGCAGTCACTGAGGCACAGATCTTTTCTCCACTGCCTCCATTGAGCGTGCGGCAGATGCATTCTTTACCATTCTCGCACTTCATCCCTCTTGTCATTCAGCCGATTTTATTCACTGAAAAGCACCAACATGACCACTAGACCCGTTGACTTTCTTCTCGTCGGACTCGGCAATCCGGGACCAGAGTATACCCTCACGCGCCATAATGGTAAACTGCCCGACAGTTCCTCGCATTCATCGAATTTTGCTTCGCAAATATTGCGGCAACAAGAGGAGCATATACTCGTGTTATCGAACGTCAAGTAACCGGAAACGACGGTTACATACATCGCAGCCGGGTTTCTGTTCATAGACTATCTCGCAAACGTGATGGCGTTGGATCAAAAGTGGCAAGTCCCGCCCATTTTTCAGCGTAGGATGGCATTATCAGGTACGTCTTCCTGTAACGCTGTAAAATAGACTGCATACAGTTTAGAACGCGGACCCAAACGCGTTATCAAAGAACTTAACTTCCATCCTGCTCAATTGTTCTTTTAGCGGATATCCATGATGTCGTGTTTTCTTATCAAAAGGGCAACGTTTCGGTATGCAATCCTTTTTCAGTTGCTCCAGCTTGCTTTACATGGAGAAAGCAGTTGCGAGAGCGTCTGTTCACTCGACTTTTATATCGTTTTGGCATTCTCTAGAACTCGCTGCGGATAGTGTTTGCAAAGCCATTGACATACATGAACGAGTCAGGCGTGGCGGTCAAAAAGATCATGGACTATTACCAGATGACTGATCCCAAGAAATTGATTGTCGTATCGGACGATATCAACACATTACCTGGAGCTTTGGCCATCCAAGGTAACGCTGATGCAATTCGGCGCCTATTTCTTTTTTATTATCTCACGAGTGGCTTCCTCTCGCTTGTTTTTTTTTCTTATTCCCTTCTCGTACTTTCTCATGCCTGTAGATGGCGGCGATCTAAAGAGCTTGGCTGGTCAGAAAGGCCAGGAAAGCATTGCAACCACGCTGGGAACAACGAATTTCATCCGCTTCAGATTAGGAGTCGGTAAGCCGCCGTCTGGGAGCACTACAACCATTCCGCAGTGGGTCCTTGGGCCCTTTGGCAGGGAAGGAAAGGAGATGGTAAATAACGACTTCAAGTCCCACGCTCTCTTCAAGCAAAAGCCTATACGATACTTTGCTAACCATCCTTTTTACAATATTTTATTTGTCGATAGGATCTGTTCGCGTATTTGATGGGACACACGACCCAAGCATTATTGGATTTCGTCCAGACCAACGACCTCAAGCTGTGCAGGAAAAAATTCACAAAGTCGAAAAAGATCCCTTCCGGGCTTGTACCGACAGAGTCGCTGATCAGCCCTATTCACATCGAGGGGATGTGAAGCTGTTGCTGAACGACCCAAACATCTGTTCAGATGAAATAAAAAAAAAACGGTTTCTTCCTGATATCACTTTTTTTCCAGAGTCAATGTGCAAGAGTGCATGCTCTGTACTCTTCATGTACCAGTGTGTAGATCCATGGGATGGGTTTATCACTGCCCTCAAGATAAGATTATCTACTGAAGCGAGGCAGATGCCAACTGGGAGGGCGATCTTGATGTGGATAGGATTCGATGAGTTGGAAACGAGACTGACTGATCATGGAGGCTACAGCTTACTTTATTTGTCTGTCTGTTGCGAGTCAGTAATATTTGTGTGTGGAGTTGTGGGGATGAGCGGGAGAGATGTTTTTGTAAGACAGAGTATTGTCTGTTGCACATGTAGTGGCGGCAGTTAGAATTCAGATAGGGATGGGCAAAGGAGGTAAAAGGGTATTTATGATAAACACGGTACATCAACGCAGCAACCGCACAGACATCGATTGAAAGAATCCAGAAGACAAGAGCGAAATCAAGCTATTGAATAAGAGGTCGACATTTTGGAAGGCTCGCGTCGAGCGGGGAATCGTGAAATAGAAATAGCAAGCGAACCACACGAAGTCGCCCAGAAAGTCCTAGGAAGATGGGGTATTTTGATAACCTAGCATAAGCACCTGTTCCTTTAATGCTCATGGCCACTAATAGGGGGTCTCTACTGATGCATGACTTTTGGATCTGATTGGATGGCGCAGAGATCAGAAGGGTTTACTAGTGGCCGAAAGTGTACTGTCGTTCATTCTACAAGTCGACTTTTAGTGACATGCACGACTTCGGCATGCCATCATCCCCAAAAGGTTACACAGAATGCGCAGAATGCTGGAAGTTCCGCATGGAATCACAAGGACGCCACTCGCACATTTTTTCTCACCCACTTCGCCTTTTCTTAACACCTCTCTCATTTTACTTTCCAACCAGACATCCTCCCTTCCTTTGTCATTAACTTTTACACATTTCAAAACGAACACACAGAAACCATGATAGCTGTCGGCACAGACGAGCAGCCCGTACAGGCGTTCCGAATCAACGCACTGCCAGGCTCCATATCAGCCTCGAATACCGTCTCCATCAATACTGGCATTGATCCAGAAACAGGACAGTACATCGTACTATGGAGTAACATCCAGGACCTCTTCAAAGGCGCTCTGGGCATCAAGAATGGCGGGCGTGAAGTCGCGTTCTTGGCAGGAAATGACCTCAAGAAGTAGGTTCCCAATTCTCTTGATGCACCTGAGTCTATATCTGAGAGTTGATCAAGATAATTGATAGCATCGCACTTTGATAAATGTTAGCCTTGATCCGCTGAGAATTAGCCACCATCCTGGCGTCATACTTGAAGTTGTCATTGAGAGTCCCGGCCACGATAATCAGGCCATTTCTGATAACCTTATCCCGTCTTCGCCTCCTATTACACACACCCTGGTATCGAGCACAGCCACACCATGCAACATCAAAGCAAGTGCCCAAAAATCGAACGAGATGACCGCAAATCTCAAGACAGACACTGCAGAAGTCCATGCGTTAACGGGACAAGCAGTTGGTCTGTCTTTCGCCAGTACTGAAAACACACACCAGAGCCTGAGTGTTCAATCTGGAATCTTGAATCCTGAGGCACAAGAATCTTTTCAGGCATTCAACCAGTTGTATGATTCCTATTTCAAGGCCGACCTTTCAGAGTCTCAAATGGAAATCATTAAGCACTCCATAGAGGTGCATTTTGATCGACTGCAGGCGGAGTTGGACAAGAACAGGAATCTACGGCAGCAGATCCATGAATCACAACAGCAGCATGAAACGATGCGACAGGAATTGTTGGAGAAGCAGCAACATATACTCCGTATGGAGAAACAGAGACTGGCTCGACTTTCCATCATTCGAAGTCGTGTTCTGGCAGTGCTTATCCAGACTTATGACATACACGAGTACTCGATCCCCCGTTATTTCATCGTCCTGCCAAAGGAGATGAGGTTCCGAAATAGGTTGGAAAAACCATTCTCTGTTCGATTTCGCCTCCACTTTTTGTCTGAATGTGGAGCACACACCATGTCCAAAGACAGCAAGGGTCAGCACAAAATCCATTTGGCCAAGCATGAAGGTTACGATATTGACAAACCAACCGAGTTCTTTCAAAAGTACGGATCGTATGTCCTGACAATGATGCAGATGGTCAAATACGGAATCGTTGTCGCAGGGGTCGTTATGCCACCCTTGGCGCACCTCAAGCTTTTCGAAGGCATTGAAGCTGCAGAGAAAACATTGGATATTTCCAAACGAGATATCACGCAACTTGTGGATGAGACTATCACCTACATCAAGGCCCAGAGAAACAAAGTCGATGTTGACTCCAATTTATCAATGACCGTCACCGAACTTGACAGGTTGGAGACCCTAGAAGGAGCCGATCTCCGGCAGCTACAGTCATTCCTCAAGATCAAAGACGGGGGCGACGTGTTAGGAAACCTGTACCGGATTGCCACCCTGGAAGGACACGTGAAGTGGGTATGTATCGATCACTATCGCGAGAACTATCCCGAGATGGCAGTTCAACAACTGAGGGGTATTGTCGCAGCCAACGGTGGGACCTTTATTGAGCAGAGAGCCAAGATTGTGATCACAATCTGGTCAAGGACCAGGGCCGAGGAATTCTACGGTGCGCTTGTCAAGGCGCGCGGTATTCAGGAGCTGGATATTGTGCTACGATGGGATGCAACGCTGGACGACCTACGGAAATTCTCAGACGCCACCACCATGGCCAACATACTCTATCTGACCGTGGATGGAAGACGGTTGAAAGGACCAGCACTCGACGTCACCAATCGTGGCCGTCGATGTGATCCTCTCATTCAACTCATATCTAATGGAAAACTTAGGGCGCTGCGGTTCAGACGCTTCCGGCAATTTTTCTCTCGTGTATCAACCTCATTTACCATGATGGCATCTCAACTCCAGGTGCTCGAGATCGAAGTCAGGAATCACGACAAGGAGGTCGATATCAGACGTGTCGTTTCTAGAATACTCGAAGGCTGTCACTCTCTGATTAATCTCACGATGCATATCGATGACATGTGGCTTTCGCTTTCACTTGATCTCGCTATCGAAAAACTTTGCAAGATGAAGAGATTGGAGAAACTGACTATCAGAAAAACCCCAAATGAGGAGGAAGATGTCATAATAAGAGTTTCTGAAGGTAGAATCAAGGCAGTCGAGGCTAGATTTCCTTCATTGAAGCTGATCACGGAATCGGATCAGGAGTTTATTGGCAAAGGTCTTTTAACAAAGGTTGCCGCGGGAATTGATTACGGAGATGAGGCTCTCTTACCAGATCTTCTTTCGCGAAATCCTCTGCTCACTCAATTTCAGATCGAATGCGTTGACGCGAGTGTCACTGCGGCGATTGAGACCGTTGCTTCAGCACGAGTCGCGATACTGGAGCGCGGAAATGCATCAGCATTGCAGAAGCTGGGGGTAGTGGCGAAGGACCGCGGGTCGAAATTTCCCGATATCACATCCATGGTCAAATTTCGGGAAAAGGACAAGACGCCCATTGTATCCAT
This sequence comes from Dissophora ornata, assembly GCA_025201705.1. Lineage (NCBI taxonomy): Eukaryota > Fungi > Mortierellomycota > Mortierellomycetes > Mortierellales > Mortierellaceae > Dissophora > Dissophora ornata. The sequence continues at coordinate 28,157 of MU616643.1, forward strand.
CAACATCAAAAAGTATGGCGTGGGATATTATCATGGATCCGACTATTTAAACGTGATTTTCTCTCAATATGGTTCTTCATTGGAGGAGCTGAAGGTGAAGAGGACCAGCGACAAACATGCCCAGTTGCTAGATGGCGCTACAAAAGAGAATGGCTCAAGGCTCATATTACTTGAGTTGGATCCCTACGTACTTACAGGAGTTGGTTTGGAGTCAATGGACAGAGTAATTGAGCGGTCGCACAGTCTACGAGAGCTCGGATTGCATCTTGATGTGAGTGATGGGAGCCAGCTGGAGAAGGCAAAGCATCTGTTCGACATATACAGTGACAGACTCACAGGGCTATATCTGACTGGGAACTCTGGCGGGGATTGGATTCCAAATATCAAAGAGATATGCCCAACGCGATGCCGACTACCAGAGCTCTCTGATTTTCAACTAGATTACCTGCCGCACGTACCCTCGCCTAGTCTCACTTGGATATGTGCCATGATTTCACCTCCATCCCAAAGATCCGATCCCTCGTTGTCTCCACAGCTATCAATGCAAGATGGCTCATTCATCCCTCCGCACGAATCGGAGCCTGTTCAAACGAGGACATGGAAATCGCTCACACGTATTCAACTAACGGGCCTTTTTTTGCAGCCGGATGACTGGAGGAAGGTGGTCGAGGCGATTGATTTTTTGGCGCTGGAATCCCTCTCTTTCAGGCACTCGAATTTTGGTCAGGATGAACTCAAGATCCTGGTCAACCGCATTTCTAACTATGGTGATCCTGATATGCCACTGGTGACGCTGGATCTTTTCAATGCCCATGTTGGGCAGGATAGAATGAATGTTGATATTGACAAGCAATTGAAAAGGCTAAAGACGATGAAACCATTCGTGGAGATTGAGTGCTGTTAGCGACAAATATAAATAAACACTCCCATCCGGCGTTGCATGCACAGTTGCAAAGTGCCTATTTCGCCCTCTATGACGACCCACTACGACCCACAAAGGCTAGAAAACCAGACCAACGACCTCGTGCCCTCAAGCTGTGCAGGAATAAATTTACGAATTCGAAAAAGATCCCTTCCGGACTTGTGCCAACAGAATCGCTGATCAGCCCCATTCATATCGAGGACATGTGAAGTTGTTGCTACACAACCTAAATATATGTTCTAATGAAGATAAAACGCGGTTCTTCCTGATATAACGTTTTTTCCTTAATGTTATATTTTATTCCCAAGAGTCAATGTGAAAGTGTGCATACTATATACGCTCCATGTGCTAGCATGTAGATCCATGGTATGGGTTTATCATTACCGGCTTGTAAAGGTCAGACCGGTGCATATGGGTTTTCCAATAGTAGCGCGAACAGCCTGCATTGTCTTCTTTGGATCCTGGACTTCGATTTTGGAGTATTTTGATACCATCATCACGCCAACTGTCTTGAGTTTTTGGATGGCTAGGAACCGGCCAGGACAAGCATGTCTACATTGTGTGAAGAAAAAAGATATGGAATCAGTGAGCGAAAAACGAAATAAAAATAACGGTCAGAGGCTCAAAATTGGAGCACAAGATGAGCTTTTTTTTTTTTTTTACTTTCCAATGCCAAAGGCCAGGAAATCAGATCCTGTCTTGGTTGCGGCCTTGGTTTTGCCCACGAAGCGCCATGGTCGAAACTCTGTCACATCTTCTCCTTGTTCCGGTGACTGATGCACTGACCGCATATTGATGATCACGCTACTGCCCTTCGAAATCACAATTCCGCTCGACAGCGTCACGTTCGTGCGCGCACGATGCACCAAAGCCAATCGCTCCGTTCGGTACCTAAACACCTCTCTCACAAACGAATCCATGTGCACCATTCTCTTGATCGCAGCCACAGTCAGGTCTCGATCGTGCGCAGGGTCCAAACTCTCATCGACAGGTTCACCCTTTTGGCGAAGCTCTTGGCGCTGCTGCTCACGTTCTTGCTGGATAGCATCCAAGACCTGCTGCTGCTCTTCGTGGAGCTTATCCATGTACTGCGGGAATGCCGCCAAGTAGTACAGAAGATTTGTAGAAGTGTCCGTCGTGGTGTGGACAGCAGCCAGGATGAGAATCATGACATGACCACAGACATCCTCAAGATCGACAAGATTGTACTTTTCGGAATTATCGAGTAGTCGCTGCAAGATATCATCGGGTCGTTTCCATTCAACTCCTTTTTCGATAGCTTCGGCTTCGAGACGGCGGCGCTCGAGGACGACGGGAGTAGAATACTCGACGAGAGTCTCGACGTGACGCATGAGGGGATTATGGACTCGGTAGTTGGTACGGTTGACGAGCGAGCGCCAGAAGGAGGCGCGACGATCACCTGAACCGAGCACTTTGCCGAAATCCATGGCTGCAGTGATGAATGTGTCGATGATCTTGCGCGACTTTGCAATCTCGGGGCCTACAAAAACGACCGCCACTACATTGTTTAGAGTGAAAGACGGAGAGAGAGAGAGAGACAGCATAGGTGAGTGAGCGAAATAATGTTTAGTTATCAGACCGTACGCTCGCAGCTTCATTCACGAAAACAATATAAAGGTACGAGAAGTACATACTTGCAGAGGCAACCATTTCTTGTAAGATATTCATCGGATTCTCTACCAACTTTCCTCCTTCTTCCTTTGGGCAAGTCCCCAATTCCTTCTCCAAGTTCCTCTCCAGCTCTTGCACAATCCTAGGCGTGAACAGCGGCAGATTCGGACTGATATTGTCCCGCACAATTTCATGGATGACTCGAATCTGATTGTTGTGATTACTCTTCGTCACACCATTAAAATACTCTCTCACCCCTGTAAAGTCGTCTATTGCGTCAGACATTGAGAAATCTTCGCTCATAAACACCTCACGGGTCTGACGACCCGAGATGACTGTGAGGGATTTGTTCATGAAGTAGATATTGAATACTGGGCCATACTCGTCCTCACAGCGGTTCAGGAATGCGTCTTGGTCCTCTTTGTATTCGGCTTCATGGGTAGCGTCACCAGGACGGATGGATGCCTTAGGGATGGTCTAAGCTCCAGTAAGAGTCAATAAAATGCATTGTCAGTTACAGTCAGTTCTCTGAACATCAATGCACGTAAGGCGAAGGGTAGCGAGAGGAAGCCTTGAGGAAGGCAGAGCAATACACTAGGCTGCAGAGAACATGAGCAGGCGGCGCACTCCCGTACCATCGATTTTGTTTTTTATAATTTAGTTACCTTGTCTGTGCTAAAGCCATCATTAGTAGCGGCCTTCAAGGTAAGGTATGCAGCTGAGGCGAGGCCGATGCCGATGGGGAGGGCGATTTTGATGGCCTCGATGGGGACAGGATTGGACGTATTGGAAATAAGACTGATCATGCTTGCTTAGTTTGTCTGTCTGTTGCAAGTCTGTAATATTTATCTGTAGAGTATAAGTGTGAGAGATGTTTATGTAAGACAGAGTGTTATCTGTTGCATATGTAGTTGCGGCAGTTGGCTTTCTGAGAGGGATGGGCAAGGGAGTTCGAAAAGGAAGAAATACGGAAGCAGAAACAAGTAAAAAGGGGCGACCACGAAGGGTATTTATGATGAAGATCTCTCGGCAAAACTGAAAACATGGAACATCAACGCAGCAACCGCACGGACATCGATTGAAAGAATTTATTTGTCGTTCCAGAAGACAAGAGCATTGCGTATTCAAGCTTTTGAACAAGAGGTCGGCATTTTAGCCGGCTCGCGTCGAGCGGGAAATAGTGACATGGGATGGATGTGATGGGTGGAATAGATTGCTGAAATCACTCGAGCCGCTGAAAAGCGAGGCGAACCACGCAAAGTCGCAGCCCCAGAAGGTCCTGGGAAGTTTTTTGATAACTTGGCACAAGCACCTATTCCTTTAATGCGCATGGCTACTAATAGGGCTCTCTACTTATACAGATCTGATTGAATGGCGCAGAGATCAGAAGGGTCTAGATGGCCGCAGGTGTACTGTTAGCCGCTGTTAGACTTTTTGGGGGATTATGCCATGCATGTCACTAAAGGTTACACAAGATGCTGGAAGTTGTGCACGGGAGAAGCGAGAAAAGGACCTACTTCGCCCTTTCCCTTCCACCTCTCGCATTTTACTTTCCAACCAGACATCTTCCCTTCCTTCGCCATTTCCTTTTAGACATCTTAAAACCAACACACAGAAACCATGACAGTTGTCGACACAGACGAGCAGCTCGTACAGGCGTTCCGAATCAACGCACCGCAAGGCACCATACCAACCTCAGACACTGTCTCCATCGATACTCACAGGGCGGCGCATCGTGCTATGGAGCGATATCCAGGAGGTCTTCAAAGACGCTCAGGGCCGCACAGTCGTCTCCAATTCTCAAGATGCACCTGAGTCTGTATCTGAGGTCTGATGAAAGAGAATTGACCTCTCGCACTTTGATCAATGTGAGACTTAGTACGGCCACGACAAGCAGGTCATTTCTGATGGGCATACTCCGTCCTCGCCTCCACACCATTCAACATCAAAACTAGCACTCAAGGAAGTCATGCGATAACGCGACAGGTAGTTGGTCTGTCTATCGCCGGCGTTGAAAGCACGCATAGGATTTTAACCATTTATTCAAGAGACTTGAACCCAAAAGTGCGACAGTCTTTACAGGTAACTACATGGCTCCTATGCAGAGGCCATCATTGCAGGCCAAGTATCTCAAGCGGAAATCATTAAGCACTCCACGGAGGTACATTTCGATCGACTCCGGGCGTAGATGGACAAGAACAGTGTTCTGCAGAATTTCAACAATCAATGAGACAAGAAGTGCTGGAAAAACACAATGAGATGCTACAACGGCGGGAAGAGATGCGTAAAGAGTAGCAAATATTGCGACAAGAATTGTTGAAGCAGCAGCAGATGATCGATATGCAGAAACAGGCACTGGATTGACTTGCCACCATTCAAAGTCGAGTTCAGTCATTGCTAATCCAGACCTATGAACTACACGAGTACCCGATCCCACATTTCTTCATCGTCCTGCCAAAGGCGATGAGATTCCGAGACAGGTTGGGGAAACCATTCTCTGATCAATTTCGCCTCTGTTCCTTGTGTGAATGTGGAGCACACACCATGTCCGAGGATAGAAAGGGTCAGTACGAGATCCATTTGGTCATGCATGAAGGTTATGATATTGACAGACCAACGGAGTTCTTTCAAAAGTACGGACCGTACACCCTGATGATAATGCAGATGATCAAATACGGAGTCGTTGCCACAGGGATCGTTGTGCCACCCTTGGCACACTGCAAGCTTGTCGAATGCATTGAAGCTGTAGAGAAAATATTGGATATTGCCAAACAAGATATCGCACCGCTTGTGGATGAGACTATCACCTACATCAAGGGCCAGAGCAACAAGGCCGATGTTGACTCCGAGTCATCGACGGCAGTGACCGAATTTGACACACTGGAGTTCTTAGAGGGCGCCGATCTGCGGCAGCTAGGGTCATCCCTCAAAATCAAAGACGGGGGCCGCGTGTTATAAAACCTGTACCAGACTGTTACCTTGAAAGGACGCGTGAAGTGGATATGCATCGATCACTATCGCGAGAACTATCACGAGACTGCAGTAGAGCAACTGAGGGATCTTTATTGAGGAGAAGGGCAGCATCGAAACACAGATTTCGTCAAAGACTCAGACAAAAAAATTCTATAGTTCTATAGTGCGCTTGTCAAGGCGCGTGGTATTTATGAGTTGGATATTGAGATATGATGGGACAGGACGCTGGACGACCTACGGAAATTATCAGACGTTGTCACCGTGGCTTACATACTCGGTCTAACCGAGGATGGAGGACAATTGGAAGGGCTAGCACTCGACTTCATCAACCGTGGCCGTCGATTTGACCCTCTCATTCAGCTGATGTCCAATGGACGACTTAGGGCGTCGCGGCTCAAGTGGTGTTTTCAATTTTCTCTCGTGTGTCAACCTCATTTACCATGATGGCATCTCAACTCCAGGCGCTCGAGATCGGAATCAGGTGGGACGAGAAGGAGGTCGATATCAGATGTGTCGTTCCAAAAATACTCGAAGTCTGTCACTCTCTGATTTATTTGACGCTTCATATGAATCGCATGTGGCTTTCGCTTTCACTTAATCTCGCTATCAAAAAACTTGGCAAGATGAAAAGATTGGATAAACTGACTATCAGAAAACCCTCAAATGAGGAAGATGTCATAATGGGAGTTTCTAAAAGTAGAATCGGGGCAGTTGAGACTAGATTTCCTTCATTGAAGCTGATCACGAAATCGGATCAGGAGTTTATTAGCAAAGGTCTTTTGACGAAGGTTGCCGTGGGAATTGATTACGGAGACGAGGCTCTCTTACCGGATGTTCTTTCGTGAAATCTTCTGCTCACTCATTTTCAGATAGAATGCGTTGACGCGAGTGTCCCCGCAGTGATCGGAACCGTTACTTTAGCACGAATCGCGAGACTGAAGAACGGAGACGCATCGGCATTGCAGAAGCTGGAGGTGGTGGCAAAGGGTCACGAGGCAGAATTTCTCAATGTGATCAAGTCGACAGTAGAATTTCAGGAAAAGGACAAGACGCATTGTCTCCATCAACGTCAAAAAATCTGGCGGGGAATATTATCATGTATCCGACTATTTAAACGTGATTTTCTCCATCCCAAAGATCCGATCCCTCGTTGTCTCCACAGCTATCAATGCAAGATGGCTCATTCATCCCGCCGCACGAATCACCGCCTGTTCAAGCGAGGACATGGAAATCGCTCACACGTATTCAACTAATGGGCCTTTTTTTGCAGCCGGATGACTGGAGGAAGGTGGTCGAGGCGATTGATTTTTCGGCACTGGAATCCCTCTCTTTCAGGCACTCGAATTTTGGTCTGGATGAACTCAAGAACCTGGTCAACTGCATTTCTGGCTATGGTGATCCTGATTTGCCACTGGTGACGCTGGATCTTTTCAATGCCCATGTTGGGCAGGATAGAATGAATGTTGATATTGACGAGCAATTGAAAAGACTAAAGACAATGAAACCATTAGTGGAGATTGAGTGCTGTTAGCGAGAAATATAAATAAACACTCCCATCCGGCGTTGCAGCGCTTTTCAGGTAGAGCATGCATAGTTGCAAAGTGCGCTTCCTTCCCTATTTCGCCCTCTTTGATGACCCACTAGGACCCACAAAGGCCAGAAAACCAGACCAACGACCTCGTGCCCTCAAGCTGTGCAGGAATAAATTTACGAATTCGAAAAAGATCCCTTCCGGACTTGTGACAACAGAATCGCTGATCAGCCCCATTCATATCGAGGACATGTGAAGTTGTTGCTACACAATCCAAATATATGTTCTGATGAAGATAACACGCGGTTCTTCCTGGTATAACGTTTTTTCCTTAATGTTATATTTTATTCACAAGAGTCAATGTACAAGTGTGCGTACTATATACGCTCCATTATTAGTATGTATTATAGATCCATGGTATGGGTTTATCACTAGCGGCTTGTAAAGGTCAGACCAGTGCATGTGGGGTATCCAATAGTAGCGCGAAGAGCCTGCATTGTCTTCTTTGGATCCTGGATTTCGATTTTGGAGTATTTTGATATCATCATCGCGCTAACTGTCTTGAGTTCTAGGATGGCCAGGAACCGACCAGGACAAGCATGTCTGCATTGTGTGAAAAAAAAGACATGGTGTCAGTGAGCGAAAAAAGAAATAAAAATAACGGTCAGAGGCTCAAAATTTAGAGTTTTTTTTTTTTTTTTTTACCTTCCCATGCCGAAGGGCAGGAAATCGGATCCTGCCTTGGTTGCAGCCTTGGATTTGCCCACGAAGCGCCATGGTCGAAACTCTGTCACATCTTCTCCTTGTTCCGGTGACTGATGCATTGACCGCATATTGATGATCACGTTACTGCCCTTCGAGATCACAATCCCGCTCGACAGTGTTACGTTCCTGCGCGCACGATGCGCTAAAGTCAATCGCTCCGTTCGGTACCTAAACACCTCTCTCACAAACGAATCCATATGTACCATTTTATTGATCGCAGTCACAGTCAGGTCTCGATCGTGCGCAGGGTCCAAACTCTCGTCGACAGGTTCACCCTTTTGGCGAAGCTCTTGGCGCTGCTGCTCACGTTCTTGCTGGATAGCATCCAGGACCTGCTGCTGCTCTTCATAGAGCTTACCGATATACTGCGGGAATGCCGCCAAGTAGTACAGAAGATTCGTAGAAGTATCCGTCGTAGTGTGCACGCCAGCCAGGATCACAATCATGAGATGGCCACAGACATCCTCAAGATCGACGAGATTGTACTTTTCGGAATTATCGAGTAGAAGCTGCAAGATATCGTCGGGCCGTTTCCATTCGACTCCCTTTTCGATAGCTTCGGCTTCGAGACGGCGGCGCTCGAGGATGACAGGAGTGGAATACTCGACGAGGGTCTCGACGTGAGGCATGAGGGGATTTTGGGCTCGGTAGCCGGTACGGCTGACGAGCGAGCGCCAGAAGGAGGCGCGACGATTACCCAGACTGAGCACTTGGCCGAAATCAATGGCTGCTGTGATGAAGGTATCGATGATCTTGCGCGACTTTGCAATCTCGGGGCCCACAAAAACGACCGCCACTACATTGTTTAGAGCGAAAGACGGAGAGAGAGAGAGGTAGCACAAGTGAGTGAGCGAAATAATGTTTAGTTATCAGACCGTACGCTCGCAGATTCGTTTTCGAAAACAAGATAAAGGTGCGAGAAGTACATACTTGCGGAGGCAACCATTTCTTGTAAGATCTTCATCGGATTCTCTACCAACTTTCCTCCTTCTTCCTTTGGGCAAGTCCCCAATTCCTTCTCCAAGTTCCTCTCCAGCTCTTGCACAATCCTCGGTGCGAATAGCGGCAGATTCGGACTGATATGGTCCCGCACAATCTCATGGATCACTCGACTGTCAATGTCGTGATTACTCTTCGTTATACCAAAAAGATACTCTCTCATCCCCGTAAACTCGTCTATTGCGTCGGTCATTGAGAAATCTTCGCTCATAAACACCTCACGGGTCTGACGACCCGAGATGACTGTGAGAGATTTGCCCATGAAGTAGATATTGAATACTGGGCCATACTCATCCTCACAGCGGGTCAGGAATGCGTCTTGGTCTTCACTGAATTCGGCATCATGGGTAGCGTCACCAGGACGGATGGATGCCTTAGGGATGGTCTAAGCTCCAGTAAGAGTCAATAAAATGTGTTGCCAGTTAAGGACAGTTCTCTGAGCCTCAATGCTCGTAAGGCGAAGGGTAGCGAGAGGAAGGCTTGAGGAAGGCAGAGCAATACGGCCTTCTCATGTTCTCTGCAGCCTAGCGTGTACACCCGTCCCATCGATTTTTTTTTTATAATTTAGTTACCTTGTCTGTGCTAAAGCCATCGTTAGTAGCGGCCTTCAAGGTAAGGTATGCAGCTGAGGCGAGGCCGATGCCGATGGGGAGGGCGATTTTGATGGCCTCGATGGGGACAGGATTGGACGTGTTGGAAATAAGACTGATCATGATGACTTCTGCTTGCTTAGTTTGTCTGTCAGTTGCGAGTTTGTACTACTTTGTTTGACAGTTGTGGGGGATGAGCGGGAGAGATATTTAGGTAAGACAGAGTGCTGACCGTTGAGAGGGATGGGCAAGGGAGTTTGAAAAGGAAGAAATGAAGACGCAGAAACAGGTAAAAAGAGGCGACTACGAAAGGTATTTATGATGAAGATCTCTCGGCAAAACTGAAAACATGGTTCATCAACGAAGCAACCATACATGTATCGATTGAAAGAATCCATTTTGTCGTTCTAGAAGGCCTGAGCTTAACGTATTCGAGCTTTTGAACAAGCGGTCGGCATTTTAGCCGGATCGCGTCGAGCGGGAAATAGTGACATGGGATGGATGTGATGGGTGGAATAGAATGCTGAAATCACTCAAGCCGAGGCGAACCACGCTAGTTTGCAGCCCCAGGAAGTCCTGGAAAATGTTTAATGACCGTTGTTACTAATAAGGTTTTTACCGATGCAGATCTGATTGAATGGTACAGAGAAAGGGTCTAGAGGTCGCAGGTGTTCTACAAATAGACTTTTGGTGACATGCACGACTTCTGCATGCCATGGTCTCAAAGGGTACACAAGATGCTGGAAGTTCTGCACGGGAGAAGCGGGAAAAGAACCTACTTCGCCCTTTCTTTACACCTCTCGCATTTTACTTTCCAACCAGACATCTTCTCTTCCTTCGTCATTTCCTTTTACACATCTCAAAACGAACACACAGAAGCCATGACAGTTGACGGCACAGAAGAGCGGCCCGTGCAGGCGTTCCGAATCAACGCGCCGCAAGGGTCCATACCGGCCTCGAACACCGTCTCCATCAATACTCGCATTGATCCAGAGACAGGGCAGCGCATCGTACTATGGAGTGACATCCAGGAGGTCTTCAAAGGCGCTCAGGGCCTCAGGAATGGCGAGTGTGCGGTCTCATTCGAGACAGGAAATGACTTCAAGAAGTAGGTTCACAGCTGTTCCCGATTCTCAAGATGCACCAGAGTCTTTATATGAATTCAAACAAAAGATAATTGACCTCTCGTGCTATGATAAATGTTAGACTTGATCCGCCGAGAATCGGCCATCATCCTGGCGTCATTCTCGAAGTTGTCGTGGAGAGTCCAGGCCATGGCAAGCAGGCCATTCCTGATAACTTTATCCCGTCTTCGCCTTCCTTCCCACACACTCTAACGTCGAGCACTGCAACGCCACTCAACATCAAAACAAGCGCCCAAAAATCGAACGAGTTGGTCACAAATCTCACAGCGAACATTGCAGGAGTCCATACGATAACGCAACAAGAAACTGATCTGTCTACTAAAAACACACACCAGAGCCTGAGTGTTTATTCTGGAAACCTGAATCCTGAGGCAGGAGAATCTTTACAGGTGTACAACCAGTTGCATAGTTCCCATTTGGAGACCATCATTTCAGGTCAAGAAACTCAAGCGGCAATCATAGAGGTGCATTTCCAGCGACTGCAGGAGGAGATGGACAAGAATAGAGATTTGCAGCAGAAGATGTATGAATTACAACAATCGACGAAGAAAGAACTACTGGAGAAACACAATGAGATGCTGAAGAAGGAGCAACAGATACTCGATATGCAGAAACAGACACTGGATCGACTTTCCATGATTCAAAGTCGAGTTCAGGCATTGCTTATCCAGACCTATGAACTACACGAGTACCCGATTCCACGTTTGTTCATCGTCCTGCCAAAGGCGATGAGATTCCGAGACAGATTGGGGAAACCGTTCTCTGATCAATTTCGCCTCTACTTCCTGTGTGAATGCGGAGCACACACCGTTCCCGAGCATAGCAAGAGTCGGCACGAAATACATTTGGCCAAGCATGGTGGCTACGATATTGACAAACCAACCGAGTTCTTTCAAAAGTACGGACCGTATGTCCTGGCAATGATGCATATGATCAAATACGGAATTGTTGTCGCGGGGATCGCTGTGCCACCTTTGGCGCACTTCAAGCTTTTCGAAGGCATTGAAGCTGCAGAGAAAACACTGGATATTGCCAAACGAGATATCACACCGCTTGTAGATGAGACTATCACGTACATCACGGGCCAGAGCAGCAAGGCTGTTGTTGACTCTGATTTATCAATGACCGTCACCGAACTTGACAGATTGGAGACCCTAGAAGGAGCCGATCTCCGGCAGCTACAATCATTCCTCACGATCAAAGACGGGAGCCGCGTGTTAGGAAACCTGTACCGGATTGTTACCTTGGAAGGACATGTGAAGTGGGTATGCATCGATCGTTATCGCAAGAACTATCGAGAGACGGCAGTACAGCAACTGAGGGACATTGTAGATGCCAACGATGGGACATTTCATGAGGAGATGGGCAGTATTGAAGTAGGGATCTCGTCAAGGATTCAGGCAAAAGAATTCTACGGTGCGCTTGTCAAGGCGCACGGTATTCGGGTGCTGGATATTGAGCTACGATGGGACGTGACGCTGGACGACCTACGTAAGTTCTCAGAGGCTATCACCATGGCCAACATACTAGGTCTAACCGTGAATGGAAGATGTTTCGAAGGGCCTACGTTCGACGTCATCAACCGTGGCCGTCGATATGACCCTCTCATTCAGCTGATGTCCAATGGACGACTGAAGACGCTGCGGTTCAAAGAATCTCCTCGATTTCTCTCGCATGTGTCAACCTCATTTACCATGAAGGCATCTCAACTCCAGGTGCTCGAGATCGAAATCAGGATGGACGACAAGGAGGTCGATGTCAAACGTGTCATGCCGAAAATTCTCGAAGGCTGTCATTCTTTGATTCATTTGACGCTGCATGTCAATGACATGTGGCTTTCACTTTCGCTTGATCTCGCTATCAAAAAACTTGTCAAGATGAAGAGATTGGAGACACTGACTGTCATGGGGACTCCAAATGAGGAGGGGGAAGTGGCGGTAATGAGAGCTTCCGAAGGTATAATCAAAACAGTTGAAGCTAGATATCCTTCCTTGAAGCAAACCAAGAAATGGGACCAGGAGTTTATTGGCCAAGGTCTTTTGACGAAGGTTGCCGCGGGAATTAATTACGAGGAGGAGGCTCTCTTACCGGAATTTCTTTTGCAAAATCCTCTGATATCTCATTTTCAGGTCGAATGCGTTGACGCGAGTGTTCCCGCAGTGATCGAAACCGTTACTTCAGCACGAATCGCGAGACTGAACAACGGAGACGAATCGGCATTACAGAAGCTGGAGGTGGTGGCAAAGGGTCACGAGGCAGAATTTCTCAATGTGATCAAGTCGACAGTCGAATTTCAGGAAAAGAACAAGACGCCCATTATCTCCATCAACGTCAAAAAATCTGGCGGGGAATATTATCATGGATCCGACTATTTAAACGTGATTTTCTCTCAATATGGCTCTTCATTGGAGGAACTGTGGGTGGAAGGGACCAGCGACGAGCATGCACAGTTTTTAGATAATGCTACAAAAGAGAATGGCTCAAAGCTCGTATCATTTGAGTTGGATCTCACCCTACTTACAAGGGTTGGTTTGGAGTCAATGGACAGAGTAATTGAGCGGTCGCACAGTCTACGAGAATTCGGATTGCATCTTGATGTGAGTGATGGGAGCCAGCTGGAGAAGGCAAAGCATATATTCGACAGATACAGCGACAGACTCACAGGGCTATATCTGACTGGGAATTCTGACGAGGATTGGATTCCAAAGATCAAAGAGCTATGCCCAACGCGACACCGTCTACCAAAGCTTTCTGATTTTTGACTAGATTACCGGTCGAACATACCCTGGCCTAGTCTCGCTTGGATATGTACCATGATTTCACCTCCACCCCAAAGATCCGATCCCTTGTTGTCTCCGGAGCTATCGTTGCAAGATGGCTCATCCATCCCTCCGCACGAATCGGCGCCTGTTGAAACGAGGACGTGGAAATCGCTCACACGTATTCAGTTACAGGGACTTTGTTTAAAGCCGGATGGCTGGAGGAAGGTGGTCGAGGCGATTGATTTTTCGGCACTGGAATCCCTCTCTTTCAGTCACTCGAATTTTGGTCTGGACGACCTCAAGATGTTGGTTGACCGCATTTCTGACTATGGTGATCTTTGGGTGCCACTGGTGACGCTGAATCTTTTGAAAACCAATGTTGGACGGCGTAATAGCGATCAATTGGAAAGCCTAAAGGAGATGCTGCCATTGGAGATTTTGCATCAGAAACAAAAATAAACCCCTTCCCATCCGGCGCTTTTCAGCTATGAGCATGCATAGTGCGTCTTCCCTCCCTATTTTGCACACTTTAACGACCCACTCAGGCCCACAATGGCTAGAGAACCAGACCAACGACCTCAAACTGTGCAGGAATATATTTACAAAGTGGAAAAAGATTCCTTCCGGGCTTGTGTCGACAGAATCGTTGATCAGCCGTATTCACATCGAGGGGATGTGAAGTTGTTGCTAAACGACCCAAATATATGTTCAGATGGAATAAAAACGCGGTTCTTCCTTTGTAACGTTTTTCCCCTAATGTTATGTTTTTATTCCCAAGAGTCAATGTGCAAGTGTGCATACGATGTACGCTCCATGTACCAGTATGTAGATCCACGGTATGGATTTATCACTACCTTCAAGATAAGACGTGCAGCTGAAGCAACGCCGATGCCGATGGGGAGGGCGATCTTGAAGCCTCGATATCGATAGGATTCGATGAGTTGGAATCAAGACTGATCATGGTGGCTACTGCGTGCTTTGTTTGTATTTGTAGTGGCTTTCTGAGAGGGATGGTCAAGGGAGCCCGAAAAGGAAGTAATGCAGATGTAGAAACAGGTAAAGGTGAAGTCGTGGCAACCACATCGACTGAGAGAATCCATTTTGTCGTTCCAGAAGACAATAGCTTTACGTATTCAAGTTTCTGAACAGAGGGTCGGCATTTTGGTGGGCTCGCGTCGAGCTGGAAATCGTGACATGGGATGGATGTGATGGAAATGAAAATTGAAATGGAGAAGCAAGGCGAACTACGCGAAGTCGCAGTTCCAAAGACCTAGGAAGATGGGGTATTTTGATAACTTGGCACCACCTGTTCCTCTAATGCTCATGGGGGTCTCTACTGATGCATGACCTTCTACAAGTAGACTTTTAATGACTTGTGCACGCCATGATTCCTGGAATTTCCGCACGGGAGTAGCGGGAAATGGACTCATTGGTCCAACAACGACACTCGCACATTGTTTTCTCACAGATCCTCCCTTGCTTCGTCATTTCATTTTACACATCTCAAAACGAACACGCAGAAACCATGACAGTTGTCGACACAGACCAGCAGCCCGTGCAGGCGTTCCTAATCAACGCGCTGCCAGGCACCATACCAGCCTCAGACAGGGCGGCGCATCGTACTACGGAGCGATATCCAGGAGGTCTTCAAAGACGCTCAGGGCCGCACAGTCGTTCCCAATTCTCAAGATGCACTTGGATCTGTATCTGAGGTCTGATGAAAGACAATTGACCTCTCGCGCTATGATAAATGTTAGACTCAATCCGCGTTGGATGGGCATTCTCCGCCTTCGCCTCCTTTCACACACGCACCCGTATCAAGCCATTCAACATCAAAACTAGCGCCCAAAAATCAAACGAGTTGACTACAGGATTGAGCGTTGGAAGGGGTGGGCGGACTGGGTTGAGGGGTATTGTGAAACTTGTGTGTATTCTAGACAATGAAGAGCATATGGTCTTGCGTCCCCTCTTCTTGGCATGTGTGGCAAAGTGGTGTAAGGAAGATCGTTAGAACAATCTTGTGTAGTTGTTGTGCGCAGCTCAGTTTGTTGTCATGGTAGCGCTGAAGTACTGAATGTTCTTGGATCGGAAATGAGGGGATGAACGCAGGTATTAGAAGCCATTATGCGAGGAAACTTTTCCCACAGACTGATCCTTTTACGCTGTCCACCTAAAGCAATGCGACCATCAATGCAAGCCCTGGTAGGAATGCATGTTGCCGAATGCGATTGGAAGAAATCGAAATTACATTGGTTTTCTCATCTACCTTCGTTCCATCATTCAATCCACGAACGTTTTAACAGCGTCTCTGGACGCGTCTCATCAGGTAACGGGAGCAGTCTAGTTGTCTCTTCCTATCCATTCCTCTTTCAACCGCGTCCTCAAAGTCGTGCCTCTTTTGTTCCACCCAGTTTCCTCGGCAAGAACAGGGAGGTGTACACCAGAGAACCTCAAGGCCATCTCACTTGGCCAAAGGTTACCTCCAATCTCAAGCTCTCTGCTGGCGATCAATATGCCCTCACCGCCAAAGTCATCAAGGGCAACATCTTTTCTTCCCAATCCGTCGCCACTCTGACGGATACTATTGTCCCTGTTGCCAAGCTGCTTTCACCCTTAACCCACGTCTCCATTTTCCGATGCATTGGACTCAACTATGCAAAACACGCTGAGGAGACAAACATGCCGACCCCGAAATAACCAACTTTATTCATAAAACCCTCGTCGGCTCTTCAGGGTCCATTCAAGTCGGTGGTGCTCCCAAAGATTGTAGAGAATAACCAAGCGGATTTTGAGAATAACCAAGCGGATTTTGAGAGCGAGTCAGCAGTGGTGATTGGAAAGGCATGCAAGAGCGTCAAGGAAGAGGAGGCCTTGGACTAAAAGGAGAAGGCTTTGAAAGAGATCTATAACATCAACGCAGGCGAGCCTCCCAAGAAGCCATTTACTTGGGCTTTCCGCAACAAAGAAGTATTATGAGTTCAAGGACTTGACTCCTCAGTCGTACTTCAAAGAGTACACGTTGACTACCCTGTCGTCTAAAACGCATTTTCGTTGTATTACGGCGCGTGTGTTTTCGAAAAAAAAAATAGATTGCCGAGACTGGCTCGATCATCAACGTTCCCCGCAACAAGACAATGGATCTGTACATCGTCCAGAACTTGGACAGCATCTCTGGCGGTCGCCCTATCCGCTACGTGAATTCTCCCATTGAAGATCTCAAATCGCTTGCTATCCAGAAGCTGAAATCTGGCAAGCCTGAAAGTGGCATAAAATTCTTCAATAAGACTGGGAGTTTTTAGGGAACAGCACGGCGACGTGACATGGGATGGATGCCATAGAAATGAAATAAATCTGTGGGACAGATTGCTGAAATCACTCGAGCTGTTGAGAAGCGAGGCGAACCACGCGAAGTCGCAGTCCCAGAAAGTACTAGGAAGATGGGATGTTTTGATTACTTGGCACCTATTCTTTTATTGCTCATGGCTATTAATAGGGGTCTATACTTTTGCGGGTCTGATTGGATGGCGCAGGGGTCAGAAGGAAGTGTGTAGATGGGCATGCCGTGGTCCTCAAAACGGAGTCAAAAGGTTTCACAAGATGCTGGAAGTTCCGCATGGGAGAAATGGGAGAAGCGGGAAAAGGACCTACTTTGCCCTTTCTTTACACCTCTCGCATTTTACTTTCCAACCAGACATCTTCTCTTCCTTCGTCATTTCCTTTTACACATCTCAAAACGAACGCACAGAAGCCATGACAGTTGACGGCACAAACGAGCGGCCCGTGCAGGCGTTCCGAATCAAAGCGCCGCCAGGCTCCATACCAGCCTCGGACACCGTCTCCATCAATACTCGCATTGATCCAGAGACAGAGCAGCGCATCGTGCTATGGAGTGACATCCAAGAGGTCTTCAAAGGCGCTCAGGGCCTCTGGAATGGTGGGTGTGCGGTCTCATTCGAGATAGGAAATGACCTCAAGAAGTAGGTTCACAGCTGTTCCCGATTCTCAAGATGCACCAGAGTCTTTATATGAGTTCTAACAAAAGATAATTGACCTCTCGTGCTATGATAAATGTTAGACTTGATCCGCTGAGAATCAGCCATCACCCTGGCGTCATTCTCGAAGTTGTCGTGGAGAGTCCAGGCCACGACAAGCAATCCATTCCTGATAACCTTATCCCGTCTTTGCCTCCCTTCCCACACGCTCTAACGTCGAACACTGCAACATCACTCAACATCAAAACAAGCGCCCAAAAATCGAACGAGTTGGTCACAAATCTTTCAGCAGACATTGCAGGGGTCCATGCGATAACGCAACAAGCAGCTAGTCTGTCTTTCGCCAGTACTGAAAACACACACCAGAGCCTGAGTGTTTATTCTGGAAACTTGAATCCTGAGGCACGAGAATCTTTACAGGCGTATAACCAGTTGCATGGTTCCTATTTCAAGGCCATCATTTCAGGTCAAGAGACTCAAGCGACAATCATTATGCGCTCCACAGAGCAGCATTTCCGCCAACTGCAGGAGGAGATGGACAAGAACAGAGGTTTGCTGCAGCAGATCCATGAATTACAAGAATCGACGAGACTAGAAGTGCTGACAAAACACAATGAGATGCTGCAGCAGCAAGAAGCGATGCGACAGGAATTGTTGAAGAAGGAGCAACAGATTCTCGATATTCAAAAACAGACGCTGGATCGACTTTCCATCATTCAAAGTCGAGTTCAGGCATTGCTTATCCAGACCTATGAACTACACGAGTACCCGATTCCACGTTTGTTCATCGTCCTGCCAAAGGCGATGAGATTCCGAGACAGGTTGGAGAATCCGTTCTCTGATCAATTTCGCCTCTATTTCTTGTGTGAATGCGGAGAGCACACCATGTCCAAAGACAGCAGGGGTCATCACGAGATCCATTTGGCCAAGCATAAAGGTTACGATATCAACAGACCAACAGAGTTCTTTCAAAAGTACGGACCGTATGTCCTGGCAATGATGCAGATGATCCAATACGGAGTCGTTGTCGCGGGGATCGTTGTGCCACCCTTGGCGCACTTCAAGCTTGTCGAAAGCATTGAGGGTGCAAAGAAAGTATTGGATGTTGCCAAACAAAATATCACGCCGCTTATAGATGAGACTATCACCTACATCAAGAGCCAGAGCAACAAGCCCGATGTTGACTTCGAGTCATCAACGACCGCAACCGAACTTGACAGACTGGAGGTCTTAGAGGGAGCCGATTTGCGGCAGCTAGAGTCATTCCTCAAGATCAAAGACGGGGGCCGCGTGTTAGGAAACCTGTACCGGATTGTCACCTTGGGAGGACACGTGAAGTGGGTATGCATCGACCACTATCGCGAGAACTATCGAGAGGCAGCAGTGCAGCGACTGAGGGAGGTTGTAGATGCCAACAGTGGGACATTTCTTGAGGAAATGGGTAGTATTGAAATAGGGATCTCGTCAAGGATTCAGGCAAAGGAATTCTACGAAGCGCTTGTCGAGGCGCGCGGTATTCGGGTGCTGGATATTGAGCTACGATGGGATGTGACGCTGGACGACCTACGAAAGTTCTCGAACGTTATCACGATGGCCAACATACTCGGTCTAACCGTGGATGGAAAATATTTTGAAGGACCAACGTTCGACGTCATCAACCGTGGCCGTCGATATGACCCTCTCATTCAGCTGATGTTCAATGGACGACTTAAGACGCTGCGTTTCAAAGAATCTCCTCGATTTCTCTCGCATGTGTCAACCTCATTTATCATGAAGGCATCTCAACTCCAGGTGCTCGAGATTGAAATCAGGATGGACGACAAGGAGGCCGATGTCAGACGTGTCATGCCAAGAATTCTCGACGGCTGTCATTCTCTGATTCATTTGACGCTGCATGTCAATGACATGTGGCTTTCACTTTCACTTGATCTCGCTATCAAAAAACTTGGCAAGATGAAGAGATTGGAGACACTGACTGTCATGGGGACTCCA
The DNA here is from genome assembly GCA_025201705.1 of Dissophora ornata. Taxonomy (NCBI): domain Eukaryota; kingdom Fungi; phylum Mortierellomycota; class Mortierellomycetes; order Mortierellales; family Mortierellaceae; genus Dissophora; species Dissophora ornata. The sequence continues at coordinate 47,460 of MU616643.1, forward strand.
AATGAGGAGGGGGAAGTGGCGGTGATGAGAGCTTCCGAAGGTAGAATCGAAACGGTTGAAGCTAGATATCCTTCCTTGAAGCAAATCAAGAAATGGGGTCAGGAGTTTATTGGCAAAGGTCTTTTGACGAAGGTTGCCGTGGGAATTAATTACGGGGAGGAGGCTCTCTTACCGGATTTTCTTCGGCGAAATCCTCTGATATCTCATTTTCAGATCGAATGCGTTGACGCGAGTGTCCCTGCAGTGATCGAAACCGTTACTTCAGCACAAATCGCGGTACTGGAGAACGGAAATGAATCTGCATTACAGAAGCTGGAGGTAGTGGCGATGGATAGCTGGTTAAAAATTCCATATATCACGTCCACGGTCGAATTTCAGGGAAAGGACAAGACGCCTATTATGTCCATCAACATCGAAAAGTTTGGCGGGAAATACTATCGTGGATCCGACCATTTAAATATGATTTTTTCTCGATATGGCTCTTCATTGGAGAAACTGAAGGTGGAAAGGACCAGCGACAGGCATGTCCAGTTGTTAGATAACGCTACAAAAGAGAATGGCTCAAGGCTTATATTACTGGAACTGGATCTCACCCTACTTACAAGAGTTGGTTTAAAGTCAATGGATAGAGTAATTGAGCGGTCGCACAGTCTGCGTAAGCTCGGATTGCATCTTGATGTGGATGATAGGAGCCAGCTGGAGAAGGCAGAGCATTTGTTTGACAGACACTGTAACAGACTCACGGCACTATATCTGACTGGGAACTCTGACGAAGATTGGATTCCAAAGATCAAACAGCTATGCCCAATGCGACACCGACTACCAGAGCTCTCTGATTTTCGACTAGATTACCGGCCGAACATACCCTCGCCTAGTCTCGCTTGGATATGTACCATGATTTCACCTCCACCCCAAAGATCCGATCCCATGTTGTCTCCGCAGCTATCAATGCAAGATGGCTCATCCATCCCTCCGCACGAATCGGCGCCTGTTGGAACGAGGACGTGGAAATCGCTCGCACGTATTCAACTAATGGGCCTTTTTTTGCAGCCGGATAACTGGAGGAGGGTGATCGAGGCTATTGATTTTTCGGCACTGGAATTTCTCTCTTTCAATGACTCGAATTTTGGTCTGGATGAACTCAAGATGTTGGTTGACCGCATTTCTGACATCAGCGATTTCAAGGTGCCTCTAGTGACGCTTGGTCTTCTCTCAACCCCTGTTTGGCAAAATAGAGGGAACGATGATGTTTGCGAGCAATGGAAAAGGCTAAAGATGATGATACCATTAGTGCATACTGAGCTCGATTAGCGACAAAAATAAACCCCCTCCCATCAGGCTTTTCAGGCATGATGAGCATGCATAGCGCGTCTTCCCTCCCTATTTGCCGTCTTTGACGACTCACCAAGACCCAGAACCAGACCAACGACCTTAAAAATCCCTTCGGGGCTGGTGCCGACAGAATCGCTGATCAGCCCTATTCACATTGAGGACATGTGAAATTGCTGCTAAACGAACTAAACATTTGTTCCGATGAAATAAAAACGCGGTCCTTCCTGACATTACTTTTTTTTCCCCTAATGCTATGTATTTATTCCCAAGAGTCCATGTGCAAGCGTGCATACTATGTACGCTCCATGTGCTAGCATGTAGATCCATGATATGGGTTTATCACTACCGGCTTGTAAAGGTCAGACCGGTGTATGTGGGTTCTCCAATAGTCGAGCGAAGAGCCTGCATTGTCTTCTTTGGATCCTGGATTTCGATTTTGGAGTATTTTGATACCATCATCACGCCGACTGTCTTGAGTTCTTGGATGGCCAGGAACCGACCAGGGCAAGCATGTCTGCATTGTGTGAAGAAAAATATATGGAGTCAGTGCGAAAATCGAAATAAAAATAACGGGCAGAGGCTCAAAATTGGAGCCTTTTTTTTTTTTTTTTACCTTCCCATGCCAAAGGACAGGAAATCAGATCCTGCCTTTGTTGCAGCCTTGGTTTTGCCCACGAAGCGCCATGGTCGGAATTCTGTTACATCTTCTCCTTGTTCCGGCGACTGATGCACTGACCGCATATTGATGATCACGCTACTGCCCTTCGAGATCACAATCCCGCTCGACAGTTTTACGTTCCTGCGCGCACGATGCACCAAAGTCAATCGCTCCGTTCGGTACCTAAACACCTCTCTCACAAACGAATCCATATGCACCATTTTCTTGATCGCAGCCGCAGTCAAGTCTCGATCATGCGCAGGGTCCAAACTCTCATCGACAGGTTCACCCTTTTGGCGAAGCTCTTGGCGCTGCTGCTCACGTTCCTGCTGGATGGCATCCAGGACCTGCTGCTGCTCTTCATGGAGCTTATCCATGTACTGCGGGAATGCTGCAAAGTAGTACAGAAGATTTGTAGAAGTGTCCGTCGTGGTGTGGACAGCAGCCAGGATGAGAGCCATGAGATGGCCACAGACATCCTCAAGATCGACGAGATTGTACTTTTCGGAATTGTCGAGTAGACGCTGCAAGATATCATCGGGTCGCTTCCATTCAACTCCCTTTGCGTTAGCTTCGGCTTCGAGACGGCGGCGCTCGAGGATGACGGGAGTAGAATACTTGACGAGGGTCTCGACGTGAGGCATGAGGGGATTATGGACTCGGTAGTTGGTACGGTTGACGAACGAGCGCCAGAAGGAGGCGCGACGATTACCCGTGCCGAGCACTTTGCCGAAATCAATGGCTGCAGTGATAAAGGTGTCGATGATCTTGCGTGACTTTGCAATCTCGGGGCCCACAAAAACGACCGCCACTGCGTTGTTTAGAGTGAAAGACAGAGAGAGAGAGACAGAGAGAGAGTTAGCACAGGTGAGTGAGCGAAATAATGAATACGAAAACGATCAAGGTGCGAGAAGTACATACTTGCGGAGGCAACCATTTCTTGCAAGATCTTCATCGGATTCTCCACCAGCTTTCCTCCTTCTTCCTTTGGGCAAGTCCCCAATTCCTTCTCCAGGTTCCTCTCCAGCTCGTGCACAATCCTTGGCGTGAACAGCGGCAGATTCGGACTGATATTGTCCCGCACAACCTCATGGATCACTCGATTGTCAATGTCATGATTACTCTTTGTCACACCTTTAAAATACTCTCTCACCCCCGTAAACTCTTCCAGTGCGTCGGCCATTGAGAAATCCTCGCTCATAAACACCTCGCGGGTCTGACGACCCGAGATGACTGTGAGAGATTTGTTTAGGAGGTAGATATTGAATACTGGGCCATACTCGTCCTCACAGCGGTTCAGGAATGCGTCTTGGTCCTCTCTGTATTCGGCATCATGGGTACTGTCACCAGGACGGATGGATGCCTTAGGGATGGTCTAAGCTCCAGTAAGAGTCAATAAAATGCGTTGTCAGTTACGGACAGTTCTCTGAGCCTCAATACACCAAAGACGAGAGGAAGCCTTGAGGAAGGCAGAGCAATACATTAGGCTGCAGAGAACATGAGCAGTAATGTACTCCCATCCCATCGATTTTTTTTTTATAATTTAGTTACCATGTCTGTGCTAAAGCCATCGTTGGTAGCGGCCTTCAAGGTAAGGTATGCAGCTGAGGCGAGACCGATGCCGATGGGGAGGGCGATTTTGATGGCCTCGATGGGGACAGGATTGGATGAGTTGGAAATAAGACCGATCATGATGGGCTTCGGCTTGCTTGCTTAGTCTGTTTGCGAGTCTGTAATATTTTTGCGCGGGAAAGAGATGTTTTATGTTGGACAGAATTTCTTTTTTTTCGCAGGAATGTTTGAAGAAGTCGTGTTGTGTGTTTGTCTATGCGGCCGGAATTATTTTTGGTTTTCTGAGAGGGATGGGCAAGAGAGAACTCGAAGAGGAAGATGATGTAGAAGTCGAAATAAGTAAAGAAAGTCGGGGCTGCTAGAAAGGTATTTATACTAAAGACCTGTCTTGCAAAGCCAAAAAAAAAACATGAACAGCGGCGGATGAGGGAGAACGCATGAACGCAACGGACGATTCAAACGTAAACAGACCAGCCGGTGAGGGAGCACTATGCAGGCACTACAAACGATGGAAAACAAGCAGGACCGGGTGATGCCCTGGTAGCACAAACCGGTTTATTGCACTCTGTCTCACTTCGAAAGCCGAGTGGACCACAAAGATGGGATGGATGCTGATGGCATGCGTGAATAGTTCTGGATATGCTCCTAGGTGCAGATGAGCAATCAGGTAGGTTGGTGCTAGTGGAAAGACTGCAGCAGATCAAGATGCCCGCCTAAAAAAAGACCTGGTGGGCGGGAAAGAGCATGGTCAGAAAAAGAGCAAACACATTGCATCGCATCCTTCGCCTGGTCGCCCCCCTCGAAGAACCGACTTTTCTTTAGGACGCGTGACTGGCTGGAACGCCGATTTGCGTTTGTTCCATCGAGCACCGAAACCGCAGGGATGGCCAAGAGCCTGAACGCGCAAGCGGTGGATTGGGTGTAGACACCCCGCGTGAATACTTTCCCGAGCCACGATCCAAACGAGAGAGACTTCGCACCCCTTCAGCCCCTCACTCACTGACCTCCTTTCGCGAGGCTGCCTTATTTTCCTCGTGTCCCCCGTGTCCCTTGTATCCCTTGTTTCCCTTGTTTCCCTTGTTTCCCTCTAGCTCCAAATGGCAAGTGTCAATGAATCCTTACCAATCAAAGACATACTGCAGAGAAGGACTTGAGCTGGGTAAAATATTTGGCCTTTGTCTTTTGGAAAACGATTTTCATGCATACACAACTGATTATGTGCACTCGGACGCTTAGGCTAGTCAGAAAACGTGCATGGAAGCGAGATGCAGGGCGCTAGATGCAAAAAAACGGCAAAAAAACCAACTAGTTGAGCCTGTAGCGCACACATGCGCGGTGAGAGAGCGACAAGAGCGATGAGGACAACAAGGGTTTGTCGTACATCGAGGGGTTTTATTTTTATTTTTAGTGTGCGAGACTAGGAAAGAAATAAGATAATGCAGAGGTTTTTTGGATCCCCAAATTTTTGCTAGGAGAGCACAAGAAAATGCATGAGGGGGAGAGAGAGCCGCATAGTCTACGTTTTGTATTCGGGTCCCGCGCTTTTTCAGGGGCACTGTTGAGCAAATACCTTTTTTAACGACGCAGACCCTGTCTCTTATTTTCCTTTTGTGAGCGTCGTATATTCATGCTCAGCGGGCTTATTCACAGATCGCCGAATTGCAGAAAAAAAAAATAGGAAAATAGAAAAAAAGAAACAGATTTGTCGGTCTTGTCTGCGACATACATGAATGTGCATGCATTGCATGTGCTGACCGTTGCTGACAAACAGATCTACTATGCTGTTTTTGGAATATTGCTCTCAGTGTTGGGCATCGCCATCGGAAGATAGGAAGCCCTGTAAGACAGACAGTAGTCTAACAATGACAGTTTAAAGACAGGACCCCTCTTTGACTGCTAGATAATCCGGTACTCTTATGTTTAGCGTTTAAATAGGCTGAACACTCCCCAGCATTTGTGCAATAATTGAGAGCTGGGGTTGGCGTCCTCAGAGATATCGTCACATGAAATATCGCCTCCAAGGCAGTCCGCCCAAGAGCTTGAGTTGTGCAAAAGGACACAAAAAAACTCTAAAGCAGCACAAGATTTTCCGAGTCCTCAGGATCGGGTGGAAGTAACGAAGCGAGAATCCGAATAGGCAATATACTCCCAATGGGCTTCAGAGTGCACTTCGTGTTAATGTTGACTCTCTGGACCATGGTCTTTGTGGCGGTGCGTTCCAAGGAATCTCCGATACCGCTACAAATTCTTGCCCACAGCATTATTATTAACTTTGGGTTTTTATTGTAACTAACTGTACATGTAATTGTCTACGAATGCTTTGCATTCCCAGCGCACCCATCTCCGTGTTCAACAAAATAAGTACATGCATGGTGCGAACGGCTCTACTCAGGCTTGACGTTGTAGGTCCAGTTGACCTCTCCATCGACAGCAACACCCCATCGCTGGTACAGGGAAACAGCCCGGACGTACGGGCTCAACCTTTTGTACTGCTCCCTCAAAGCGTTTGCAACCTCATCCCTCTCGTCCGAGCTGTTTCCGCCAGGCTCCTTGATCCAAGCCCTAGTGAGGGTGCTGAACCGTTCCTCAAGGACACGTCGCTCATTCAAAAGCTCCTCCTTCTTGGCAAAGTCCTTCAAGTGGTCATTCTCACCCTCGCGCTCAGGGATATATTCGTACGTCCAGTCATCCAATCCGTCGTAGTGGACGATGGGGAGACGCTCGCGAGGGATGATCTTGTGCAACTCGGCGTTGTTTCGCGTAAAGACAAACTTGTTGGCGACGACGGGGTCGAGCAAGGGTTGGATCATTTTCCAGATACCCCAGAAGACGAAGGGAGCACGATGGACGACGCAGACGCCGAGAGTCTCGGGGTAGTAGGATTCGAAGCACTGGACAAACAGGCGAACAAAGTTCCAGTCCATGTTGTCGAGACCAAAGTTGGAGAGGTCAAAGAGGATGATGACCGTCTCAACGCCCTCTGGCAGGAGCGTGCGACCTACCTCCATCGTCTAAGGTTGGGGGAAAGAAATTAACAAGTGTTAGCGTTTGTTTACGGTTGCTGGTGCTACTGAGAGCACTGAACTCAGTTTTCTTTTTTTCCTTTGACCCACATGGGAATCGACACTTACGTAGATGGTGAAGCGATGGAGAGTCTCTGGGGGTTGGTCGGCCTTGTGGTGCAAACGGGGATTGATAACAGTCACGGCGCGGCCGAGGGGATCCGCACCGCGCAGGTAACCCTTGCCCATGCGCATCTGCTCGATGAACTTGGGGTGTTTGGCATCAAGCTCCACGTCCGAGAGCTCGACCAGCTCGTCCAGACGCTCGACAATGCGCCATTTGAGGGAATTCAGGTACATAACGAGTGCATCTTCAATGACCCACTTGCGAGCACGGATGAACTATTGCAGGAAAGGGGGTAGGGGGGAGGGGAAGGAGACAGAAATCACAAAATCGAGAAGGTTAAAAAAAAAACCATGGATTGCAGCATCAACAACCCAACAGGTGCATGAACGAGACAGGGCCGGCTTACCTTGAGCACAACCGAGTCTGGGTGGTTCGCCATGGTCGTCTTCCAGAAGGCTTTCTGCAAGTCCTGGCCAGTGAAGCGGATCTTTTCAGGGACATTGATCGCCGCGACAGTCTTGGTGCGTCCAAACCAGCCAGACTTTTGAACAACAGCACCATCGGCACTGTCGTCTTCGCGAATCTGACCCTTCAACGATGAGGGCGCCGTCTGGTCAAAGGGCACCACTCCGTCAAAGATATCGTAGAGGCAGGCCCAGAACTGCTTCAGTTGCTGGGTTTGCTCGGGAGTCAGGTATCCGAGGCGGCCTTCAGTTGGGAGGACAGGCATGACATACTCTGGAGACGCTTCAGACATGATGTGTAGTGGAGGGTGGGGGTGTGGGTGGGTGGGTGGGTGGGTGGGTGGGTGGAGAATAGGTGCGAGAGGGAGAAAGAGAGTGAGAGTGAGTGGGTAAGAGGGGGGTGGTGCAGAGGGACAAAGAAGAAAGAAGAAAAGAAAAAAAGAGCGTTTAGGTAATGTTTTTTTAATGTATTCAATTAACGTATCCTGCACACACATGTCCAGGGCACACAAAAGTGTGCATCTGGTGCTCAATCACGCCCAAATCAAGAAGCGGAAGAACAAAACACACACAGCAGCTGAAGAAGCGTGGCATGTGGAGGAGTAGTCAAAGGCTCGTATAATAGTAGTCATGTACGCGAGCGTGAAGAAAGCCCTTTTTGCTCTGAACCTCATGTTGCTGCTGACAACTTTGTATCCCCCTTGTATGATTCTTGATCTTCATGCACGCCGGCCGGCCTTTGATACATCTTAAAACCATCGCCATATCAGTCGATGCCAATGTCCAATATCCAATGTCCTTGACACTGCGCATTCCACATTTTGTTCCCTCGTGCGCCAACAGTCAACACAATCGTTCGACCAGAGCTCTCTGTGTTGCTTCAACATTTGCGTATCGTGGCACCAGGATGGCATGGCACAACATGGATGGCACTCGCCATTTCTGTGGCTGAGACGATGAGAGCAGCATGTTGTGTGTCAGAAGAAGTGATAAGGTTGTGGAGAAAGAAGGAATACATGGAAAAGAGAGCGATGTGCTGGGAGGGTAGAAATGCTTTTGTCCGGAAAATCAAAAAAACCCCCACTTCATTTCCCCCCAAAAAAAAAACTCTTTGTGCGACGCAGGCAAAGATGCGTGAAAGTCATGGGTTCTGCCCCCGGCTCGGGGCTGGCATGCAAGAGAAGGAGACGAAGATGGGGAAGAAGGAGAGGAGACGAGACAGGTGGATGGCTCAGCTGTCAACAGAGTTAATTGGGAGTGGATCCGAGCTCAACTCACACCGAGTTGTAGGCAATAGCCTTCCATACACAAATGCTTTGTGCAACGAGATGGGCAGAGGCTGTTTGTTAGTAGACCACAAGCCGTTGGGACAGGGGAACAGCCGCTTGTTGACGCGAAGAGCACGTGGAATGCAGCATGTCTTCATGTCTCAGTGGCGAAGCGACACACCGCCCTTGATTGCGGCCTGTGCTGGTTTCCTGGAGCAGTCTGCGAGTCTCTTGGCCAGTCGAAGTCTTCTCGACCTGCAGTCGTGTCTCCTGTGCACGTTCGGATGGCCTAGTCGCCTAGTCGGCAAAGAAGCGTTGAGCAAACAACAGCGCAAAGAGACGTCTTCATTATTTGCAGTCACTTATTCCCATGCATCCAAATGGAGACAGAACGAGTTCACCTTAATATCTCCGTCGTAGCATTTCTGCCGTCTCTCCTTTTCCCCCTTTTCTTTCTTCCATCGCCTCCATCGCCCCAACTCTCCCCTTCCTCCCCACGGCTGCTCTAGCTCCCCAACTCCTTCCATCGATAACATGCTTCGCCGCATCGTCTCTCCCACCAGCTTGAACATCACTCGCCGAGTTATTGTCTCCCCCGCCTCAGCTAAAGTCAGGACCATGGCCAGCACCAACGCCCAGTCTCAGTTCAACCAGATCCTCAAGTCTGAGATCGACTCGATCAAGGCTGCAGGCACTTACAAGTCGGAGCGTGTGATCGTCTCCCCCCAAAACTCGGCCATCAAGGTTGCTGGCAAGGACGGCAAGGTCTCGCCTCAGATCAACTTCTGCGCCAACAACTATCTGGGACTGGCTGATCATCCCGAGGTCATTGCTCGCTCAAAGAAGTTCCTGGATACCCATGGATCTGGACTGAGCAGTGTCCGCTTCATCTGCGGTACTCAGGTAGGGACATCAAGAGAGGGAGAGAGGGAGAGAGACTGAGGGAGCAACTGAAGATAACGGCTCTGACTGGAACGATTAGTAAAAAAAAAAAAAAGGGCGGGGTGCCAAAAAAACTGATTAAGCCGTGAGAAAAATTGCTGGTCATGCTCATATTTTTTGTTTACGTTTCGTTCTCTGTAGGACATCCACAAGGACCTGGAGAAGCAGATCACAAAGTTTTATGGCACTGAGGACACCATCCTCTACGCCTCCTGTTTCGATGCCAATGCTGGAATCTTCGAGACCATCCTCACAGACCAGGATGCCGTCATCTCCGATGCATTGAACCACGCTAGTATCATCGACGGAATCCGTCTCTGCAAGGCCAAGCGTTTCCGCTATAAGAACTGCGACATGTCTGGTAATGAACTGCGCAGATGCACACCTCTGTGGGACAGCACAAGGATCAATAGCGCTGGCAGCTAACGCTTTATACATGGATCAATCATCTGTCATTTCTACTTTTTTTTCAGATCTGGAAGCTCGTCTTCAGGAGGCAGACAAGGCTGGTGCTCGTCTCAAGTTGATTGCCACGGATGGTGTGTTCAGCATGGATGGCAAGATTGCGCCTTTGGACAAGATTTGCGACATTGCCGAAAAGTACAACGCCCTCATTTTTGTCGATGATTGCCACTCGACTGGATTCATGGGCCCCAACGGCCGAGGCACCGCAGAGTACTTTGGCGTCCAGGATCGTGTCCACATCGTCAACTCGACCCTCGGAAAGGCTCTTGGAGGCGCTGCTGGCGGTTACACAACTGGATGCAAGGAGATGATTGACTTGCTCCGCAACCGCTCGCGCCCTTACTTGTTCTCCAACAGCTTGCCCCCAGCGGTCGTTGGATCTGCAAGCGCTGCCTTGGACCTGATCGAGAGTGCAAAGACCAACGGTTTGTTTGACCAGTTGTGGGGAAACACAAAGTTGTTCCGTAAGCTCCTCGGCGATGCTGGATTCACCATCAAGGGCGACAACCATCCCATCTCCCCTGTCATGCTTGGCGATGCTCGTCTTGCGTCAGAATTTGCCGACAAGATGCTGCAGCGCGGTATCTACGTCGTTGGCTTCTCATACCCCGTCGTCCCCAAGGGCGAGGCTCGCATCCGTGTCCAGATCTCTGCTGCACACACCGAGGACCAAATCCGCCAGGCTGCCGATGCCTTTATCGAGATTGGCCGAGAGCTCGGTGTCATTGGCGCCAAGAGCAAGCTGTAGATACACTTTATACGCACTACCTAAACTTCACTGTCCCATTAGTCACTACCCTTATCATTCGTAACAGAAATTCCATATAGTTTTCCATCCCTCATTGTTTAAATACACTTTTGCTGCCACGCAAATCACGCCACAAAATCCAAAAATAACGTTTTATGCGCGGTTCTTCTCTGGAATGAAACGCTTTATGCCTATTTCTGCAACCTTATACAACGGTAACGCTGTCCGTGGATGCGATAGTTGTCTCCTGCTGGCGTGTGTGGGTACAACCACGTGGCACAAAATCGCAGTCTATCGATGGTGTGTCAAAGGCATGCTCGCCGTTAGAATAAACGCGAAAGCTTAAACATCCAGAAAGAAGTACATACTATTTACCTTTTGTACTTGAGCTATGACTCTGTTCAACGTCAGCAACCACTGCCAAGAAAGTACGGCATGAGGACGACACATTCCTGGTGTTGGGGTCATGAATGGGCGCCAATAGCAATTGCCCTGTCCAGACGTATTTGATATATTTATATCGGCTTCACTCTCGCATGGAATCACTCTGACGGCATACTGAGAGTGTCCAAAGACCATGCCCTTTTGGTACAGCAAGAAATCGGTTCCGTACTTGATACCGTCCTTGACAATCCAGCCCTGACTGCGGTAGTGGTGGTAGACCACATAACGGACGATGAATGGATTGTTGGCTGAGATCTCGAACGTTGTTGGGGATGTGTTATTAGTGAACTTTTGGTTCTGTAGTGTGGAGGCTTCCGAGAATCGAAGCCAGCACTCGCGTATGGACATTGCATTTTGGGGGTTATGGTCTTCAGATTGAGATGTGATGGACTTGGGGGCTGACTTGGCGGTTACTGCGGCATCCCTGACAACTATGCATTCCACTGCAAATACTAAGAAGAAGGCCTCCTCAAGTGACAGTTGCAAATGCTCAATATTTTCTTCGCCATCTCCGCTCGGTAATTTAACTCCTGGGGTATCTCTGGATGCCGATGATAAGGAGCTATTGCTTAAATCGACTTTGCTCGACGGTACGATCAGCGATGGCACGATTGGCGATGGTGGTGCAACTGTAGACGACGATGAAGAAGACGCGGTGTCGTCGGCGTTCAAGTTTCCTTTCCGCAACTTCTTCGCCTTCAATTGTGCACGTTCAATACGTCTTTGCCTAGTGATCTCCTCCAATGACAATCCTAATGAAAGGTTATCATGCATCAGTCGCTTAGCCTTCCTTCCAAGAGAAACACCGACTGCAAGCCGACCAAGCGTTGCTTTGTACCTTGAGCATCTATCATGTTTCTTTGTTTCCAAGTCGCCTCGCTCCTAGAGAGCGTCCCCTTCCCGAAAAAGCCCTTTCGAAAAAGTGTGGACATGTCATTGTCGTTCTTGACCCAGACACATTCTCCTTGCGGATGAAACTCAGCTTTTATAAGGTCGAGCTCTGGGTGGTTGGTGGAATTTAGTCGGTGATGCTCTGTTTTGCTCCAGAAGTAGAGATACCTAAAAGTCTCGAAAAGCGAGTCTAGGGGCGTCCGGCTACAGCCTGGAAGGGTTGTGAGCGCCGAAGTGTTAGTTTTGCTTGTTGACGATGGCGGTTGCTCAATGTGCTGTTGCTGCTGCTGCTGCTGCTGTCCAAGGCATGGCAGGGGCAATGGCGTCCCGTATTGCTGTCGCTTGAGCGCATTGTTCTTCTTGGATGCCATTGCTTGCTGATTCGAAGAGCGCCTGCAAGAATGCATCAACTCCCAACCGCGAGTCTCTGTGACCCAAATTAGGGTGCAATTACCCCTTAAACGCTGACTTGTGCCCCAAGCATGCATTCTTGCCCATGGCTTCATAATCTTCCCTTTGCTGAATGAACCTTTTGCGGATTCCGAATGTTTCGACACATCCCTGCAGACTACTGCGATCGACAGACGGCTCGCTGCCGAGTTTCACCCAGTAAATTCAAAGAGCTGGGGCTCACTGTGGGACAATGGGTGCTTTTGCAGTCGACTGATTCCAACCACCTGGATCAGATCTATTCTCGTGTCTGGCCAGCACGGTACGACTGCCAGGACAGCATTCTAGTAGATCGGTATATTATTCGTGGACATGATGAAGGTGTACGGATACCAGAGGATGCTCGATACAGTAAGGATTTTCTGCTGTCAATGGATAAGAGGGACCTATGCTGCAGAGAACTGGTAATTTACGTGGAATAAGCGCCTTATTTTTTAGATATGAAGGTCCTTGAGTCATCCATACCGAAGGCACTTCAGTCAGAGGTCATTGTATCACAAATCAGGAAGGATGGTCAGTTGAGCAGTGAGGGTGCTGCGTACGAGGAGGCGACCGATTTAATGAAAAGAAATGTAAGAGGGAAAAAACATACGCGTGTCCCGAGGACCACGGATGTGGGTGTCTGACAAAGAACATTGACATTACGTTCAATGCAGATGGTACACAGCATACTAGAAAACATGGTTGTCGAGGAAGGATTTTCTGTTGCGAATGAGCATGCAGGTCTTTTAATCAAGGTGGGGAAAATTGAACATGCGTGCTATCGATGGATGTGGAACTCCTGCTTTGTTTAGACACATAACATTTAAACTTATTTTCCGCTTCTACAGATCAAGTCCACATCGCCGTCGACAGGGCCACTCCAAGTTGTCAAAGGAACCCTGGTCACCGTTGTCAAAGAGGAAAAGAAGAAAGCCTCAGATACATCAGAATCGACAGCTACCAAAGACGAGGCGGATTTTGCCCGCAACCTCAAGGTCCTTCCCGGTCTTGAAGGTCCAATCAAAGCTCTCCTCGAAGTAGTTTCGTACCCTCTTCTCTACCCAGACCTCATCGCCCGTCTCAACATCGAATGTCCAAAGGGTATCCTCCTACACGGACCGCCTGGTGTAGGCAAAACGCTGCTGGTTTCGACGGTGGCCCATATCTGTCATGCACAGATGATTACAATCTACGGACCAGAAATCTTTGGGCCTTATGTCGGCGAGAGTGAGGAGAAGCTTCGCCAAAAGTTTGAACAAGCCAGTCGTGTCGCCCTCGCAGATCCGAAGCGACCTGTCATGATCTTTATCGACGAATTGGACGCGTTAACGCCCCATCGTTCGGACGCACAGGCACACGAGTCCAGGGTTGTGGCACAGCTGTTGACGCTGATGGACGGCGTGGCTTCGAGGGGGAGGGTCGTTGTGATTGCGGCGACGAACCGACCAAATTCGATTGATCCGGCATTGAGACGACCAGGGCGTTTTGATCGTGAGATTCGAATGGATGTTCCAGGGGAAAGCGACCGGAGACGGATTATTGAGAGTCTAATCAAAGGGATGCCGCATACGCTAACGGATGAAGAGTTAGGCAGTTTGGCGAGAATGACTAATGGTTTCGTGGGTGCAGACTTGGAGGCGCTTTGCCGGGAGAGTGCTCTGAGTGCTGTACATCGGAATATTGCCTCTGGAATAGAATTTACCAACCATGGGGAGGCTGATAAGGCGACGGCTGTCAGCGTGACCATGACAGACTTCAAACGGGCGTTCAGTACCAACGCGCCTTCGCTACAGCGCGGATATGGTGTGGTAGTGGAACCAGTCAGATGGTCTGATATCGGTGGACTGGAACCCGTGAAGACACAGCTCCGTCAGGCTGTTGAATGGCCCGTCCTTTATAAAGACACGTTCATACGACTGGGGTTGAAGGCGCCACGGGGGATCTTGCTCTATGGCCCACCAGGATGCAGCAAAACAACGCTTGTCAAAGCCATTGCAACAAATTCAGGGTCTTCGTTTCTTTCTGTCAACGGTGCAGCGTTATACTCCTCGTTTGTGGGCGATTCTGAAAAGACGATCCGGGAAACATTCCATCAGGCGAGGCTATCTGCACCTTCTATCATCTTTTTCGACGAGATTGACACGATTGTAGGGAAGAGGAACTTTTCTTCAGGAGGAGGAGATGGTGGAGGGGATAGTGTACAGGAAAGAGTACTCTCGACTATGCTGAACGAGATGGATGGTGTTGAGAATGCACAAGGGGTTTTGATTGTGGCAGCGACGAACCGTGTGGATCTGATCGACAAGGCGCTGCTGCGGCCAGGACGATTCGATCGCGTTGTCTACGTGAGTTTTGGTCGCTGTTTCCGTCCTTGTGTAATCGGCTGTTGTGCGCGTTAGGATTTTTGACCATTTACCAACGATTGATTTTATTTTTACACTAGGTTCCTCCGCCTGATCTGGAAGCACGGAAACAGATTCTACGCATTTACACGAGGGATATTCCGCTTGCGGAGGATGTCGATCTGGATGGCATTGCACTAACAGTACGTCAAGGAGTACTAATTTTATTTTATGCGTGCTCTTGTTGATGAAAACAAATGATTCAATCAACTGACTGCGAGCTGTAACTTGCTCTTGCTGATATAGACGGAGATGTATACAGGGGCTGATCTGCAAAACGTGTGCAGAGAGGCAGCGCTGATTGCTCTGAGGACAAGGATTCTGGGCATGGCTGCAAGTGACGACGCAACCTCAAAGGAGCCAGTTGTAAGTACTGCTACACCGTGTGGTTTTTGTTCTCTCCACCATTGGTAGTATCATTTGAGTAATAGCCACCCATTAACTTTATAATTGCTCCTACTTGTAGAACGCTCTGGATTTCAAAGAATCTCTTGCATCCGTAAAAGCATCTCTGACAGCTGCCATGTTGCTAGAGTATAGTACAACCGGGAAGCGGGCATTCTAGACCTTACACTAAAGCATTGTTGACAAGGAACATTGTTTATCACACGACTTGACCCCATCACGGCGATATCAGTCTATCTTTTTTTTTTTTTTTTTTTTTTTTTTTTTTTTTCGTCTGGCGTTTATTTTTGGGAATTTCAGATCACCGACGGAACTGCTGGTACCGCAGCAAGCCGAACTGGTTGACTGAGGGCTGGACTTCTGACGCCGCAGAAAAGAAATCCTGCGCCTCGATGCTTGTCTATTTTGATTTTTTTTTTTTTAAAAAAAAAAAAAATATGGCCACAGGTCTTAGTACCATATCCAATATCAAACCAAGGATGTCACACGGACATCTTCACCTCTTAGTTTGTGCTATTGCTTACCCTGTTAGCCTTCAGTGCACAGAGACCAGCTTTGCGCACAAGGGCCTTGAGATCGGCACCTGTAAAGTTGTTGGTCAGGTTGCCGACTGTGCGCATATCAACATTCTCAGAAATCCGCGTGGACTCCTTCAAGATCTCAAGGATGGAGACGCGTTCGTCGAATGTTGGAGGCGGAACATAGACCAGTCTGTCCAGACGGCCTATTGTGCATCGACCAGTTCATTTCGGTCATTAGTAAGTGGTGCTCCCAGGAAGAAAATTAGATCCGCAACATAAAGCCTTCTTCCTCAAGATTGACGTTTTACCAGGTCGCAGAATGGAGGCATCGATGGCTTCTGGATGATTTGTAGCTGCCAAGATAACTACTCCCTCGCCACAATTGTCCATATCTAGCAGCAGCTGCGAGATGAGCTATACATATAAAAACGATATTGAACAAAAAAGTTGTCGTTAATCAAGATAGAAGAGGATCTCTTTCACGACAATTGAATATTCCTTTCCTTGACTCTTGTGTTACCTGTTTTCCTAGCCCGCCACTTGACTCTCGCGTGCCAAAGATGGCCTCCAGCTCATCCAGAAACACGATGCATGGGCTACACCTCGTTGCCATCTTGAAAACTTTAGCAATCGCCTTTTCCGATTCTCCAACTTCGCCC
The DNA here is from genome assembly GCA_025201705.1 of Dissophora ornata. Lineage (NCBI taxonomy): Eukaryota > Fungi > Mortierellomycota > Mortierellomycetes > Mortierellales > Mortierellaceae > Dissophora > Dissophora ornata. The sequence goes on from MU616643.1 coordinate 63,792, forward strand.
TTGATTAGGTCTGGGATCGAGACCGCCATGAAATTGGCCTCCGACTCTGTTGCAACAGCTTTGGCGAGGAGTGTCTTTCCTGTTCCCGGCGGACCATACCTTTGTACAAGAAGCAAGTATTAGGCATTTCAAATCATTTATGTATGAATCCATATTACTGACAACACTAAGATCCCGGGGTCCACATACAGTAATACGCCTTTGGAGGGGCTGATTCCCATCCGCGCAAATGCATCTGCATGCTTGTACAACCAGATCACTGATTCTTCCAGAGTTTTCTAATCGAGGTCACTTGGTGTTAGAAATTCCCTTTTTTTTTCAATGTGTCCACTTGATATTAACAATGGATTGAGTGACATGAACCAGCTGATCCGGTTTGTGTTTTTTTTTACCTTGACACCTTCGAGACCTCCAATATCCGACCAATGTACTGGATCGACTTTTTGAACACTAGTGCTCTGCCTCAAAGCAGATACCCGAATCGACATCATGGCGTCGATAAAGTCCTGAACAAGCAACTGATCCATTCCACGACCCTGGCGATCGGCAACCATCACAGTCTGTATACAAAGCGCATCCAGATCTGCAGCCAAGTAACCGTGACATTTCATCGACACCACCTCCAGTGGATCTCTACCCTCTTTTGATCCGATGATTGCTTGTGATCCTGTTTTCGTTGCTTTCGCTCCTGTCAAAGCTTCTGTTTGTAATACTAGGTCGTGGTTGAGCATACAGGTCGTTAAGATTACATAGCGTTCCTCAGGCGTGGGTATATCCAGCTCGATCGTATCATCGAAAAGAGATATGACTGCGGGGTCCAGTTCTCGTGCATCTTGTGTTAATCCCAGCACCATAACTCGCGGACTGTACGGAGCAGCGGAAGCGGTTGTCTCTAACGAAGAGTCGTGTTCAGTAGCGTTCTCCTGCTTAATTAGATCCTGGATCCAGGACTGGAAGGCGTAGACGAGAGCAAAGTCGCTGTCCTCGCGAGGGAATATGAGCTCTATGTTATCCAATATAACTAACCAGTGCAATTGGTTCCACGCAGGAAGACACATGTGAGTTAGAAATGCCGAATGGAGGATACAGGGGGTTGAAATGATCGACCGCCGGCGACTTACCAACTGCTTTGGCGTGGTGTTTAATCGATGCGAGGTATGTTTTGAGGCCCTTGAGCAGGTCGCCGGGATACATGACCGCAAGCTCTCCTATGGTGATTATTGCTGTATACTGGACATCGTACTTTTTACACAACGCGCTCGCGAGATATGTCTTGCCTATGGGCCATCTCAACGAAATAATGGATGTGATAGCGCCATGTGAAGCTGGTGTCAGATCCTAAGGACTATTTCGCGAACGGCAGAACATTGCCTTTTATCGCGCCAAATGCCATCAGAGGACGGGTACAGTAGTAACACAGGATATATAAAGACGAACGAACCTGCACCAGAGTCGCCCTTGATCACCCATGCCCGGGGGAGACCGCCCACAGGTTGAAAGTTTCGGCAGAGCTGAGAGTATTCTGCTGATGAACTCTGAAAGATGAGTTGAAATGCCTGCTCCAATCTCTGCGTGGCATCGTTGCTGGGGATCTGGAGGCTCTTCATTGTCGGGGCAGCGACACAGCAAATGTCACAACATTTCAACATTTCAACATTTAGCTTTTTTTTTTTTTTTTGCAACATTCCAATGGACAGTCACTCAACACTCACTCAGCACGCGTTTTAATTTTAACAAATTCGTCGCGGACAATCGATCAGGAAACATACTCCTTCAACTACGACACTGAAGTGTTTGGAAGCGGACGTGGCTTTAGCAGGCGTCACTTCGTAGGACAGAGACACAGAGACATCGCGCCTGTATGGCTGCGAGGACAATGAAGGGACTTTTGGAACGTCGGACACTTTATATTACGAATGGTGGGTGGACACAGCGCCTTGATCTTCGAAATCCAGTCCTCGTATGAGACGCCTCTAAGATACAATACCGTCAGCAGCCGCTCCCCCTTCCCCATCTGACACTTGACAACCACAAAGATCCAACTCTAAGTGACGTGAGTCTTGAACAGGTTTCTTTGGTCGCGTTGTCAAGAAGCTGGACGTGCTCTACCCAGAATGCTCTTCCTTTTAGTCGTACAAGAGACTCAGTACCTCACAAGAATAACGGGTTAAAGAGTAGCAGACGGAAAGAATCTAAAAAGACATGGCTCCGGCTCAGAATTAACAGACCAACTCTTGTTTCCTTGACTTCAACTACCTCTAAAAACTTATCATGAACTAAACACCCGTGAGATACCGTACGTAGTACAGAGACCACTTCGGAAGTAGCCAGGCTTCTTTGCGCGCCGCAAGCTTGTCTCGTGTCAAAATGGCCGCCTTGACAGCCGTGTTGGTCATTCTGCAATCGCAATAAATTTGGATGTGAGAGAGCAGAGTCTCCCCTCCGTAATCAACCCCCACGGCAACCTTCGTCAAAAGACCTTTGCCAATAAACTTCTGATTCGATTTCTTGATCTGGCTCAAGGAAGGAATTCTAGCCTCAACCGTCTCGACTCTACCTTCATTACCACCTCTTCCTCCTCCTCCTCCTCATTTGGGGTTCTCCTGACAGTCAGTGTCTGCAATCTATCCATTTCGCCAGGTTTTGCGATAGCGAGATCAAATGAATATGAAAGCTGCCCATCTCTCAGCGTCAAATGAGTCAGGGAGTTGCAGCCTTCGAGTATTCTTGGCATGACACGTCTAACATTGACCTCCTTTTCGATATCCCTGGCTTCGATCTCGAGCACCTGGAGTTGAGATGCCATCATGGTAAATGAGGTTGACACATGCGAGAAAAATCGAGGAAATACTTTGAACCGCAGCGTCTTCAGTCGTCCATTGGACATCAGCTGAATGAGAGGGTCATATCTACGGCCACGGTTGATGACGTCGAGTGCTGGTCCTTCGAAATGTCCTCCATTCATGGTTAGATCGAGTATGTTGGCCATGGTGATGGCGTCTGAGAATTTCCGTAGGTCGTCCAGCGTCGCATCCCATCGTAGCACAATATTCAGCTCCTGAATGCCGCGCGCCTTGACAAGCGCACCATAGAATTCATTTACCTGAGTCCTTGATGAGATCCTTATTTCAATGCTGCCCTTCTCCTCAATAAATTCCCCAGAGTTGGCTGCTACTGCCGCCTCTCGATAATTTGCGCGATAGTGATCGATGCATACCCACTTCACGTGTCCTTCCAAGGTGACAATCCGATACAGGTTTCCTAACACGTGGCCCCCGTCTTTGATCTTGAGGAATGACTCCAGCTGCCGGAGATCGGCTCCTTCTAGGGCCTCCAATCGGCCGAGTTCAGTTGTGCTCGTCGATGACTCAGAGTCAACATCGGCCTTGTTGCTTTGGCCCTTGATGTAGGTAATAGTCTCATCCACAAGCGGTGCAATATCTTGTTTGGCGATATCCAATGATTTCTCAACAGCTTCAATGCCTTCGAAAAGCTTGAAGTGTGCCAAAGGTGGCACAATGATCCCTGCGACAGTGACTCCATATTTGATCATCTGCATCATAGTCAGGACATACGGCCCGTACTTTTGAAAGAACTCGGTTGGTCTGTCAATATCGTAGCCTTCATGCTTGGCCAAATGGATCTCGTGCTGAATCTTGCTGTCCTCGGACATGGTGTGTGCTCCACATTCACACAAGAAATAGAGGCGAAATTGATCAGAAAATGGTTTCCCTAGCCTGTCTCGGAACCTCATTGCCTTTGGCAGGACGATGAATAAACGTGGAATCGGGTACTCGTGTAGTTCATAGGTCTGGATAAGCACTGCCTGAACTCGACTTTGAATGATGGAAAGTCGATCCAGTGCCTGTTTCTGCATATCGATCATCTGCTGCTGCTTCTCCAACAATTCTTGTCGCAATATCTGCTGCTCTTTACGCATCTCTTCCTATTCTTTCCGCATTTTTTCCTGCTGCTCCAGCATCTCATTGTGTTTCGCTAGCACTTCTTGCTTCGTCGATTGTTGTAATTCATGGATCTGCTGCTGCAGATCCCTGTTCTTGTCCATCTCTGCCTGGAGTCGATCGAAATGCACCTCCATGGAGTGCTTGATGATTGCCACTTGAGACTCTTGACCCGCAATGATGGCCTCGACATAGGAGCCATGTAGCTGGTTGTACACCTGTAAAGACTGTCGCGCCTCAGGGTTCAGGTCTCCTGAATAAACAGCCAAGCTCTGATGTGTGTTTTCAGCGCCGGTGATAGATAGACCAGCTACTTGTCGTGTTATCGCATGAGTACCTGCAATATCCTCTGTGAGACTTGTGGTCAACTCGTTTGATTTTTGGTTGATGTTGAGTGGTGTGGCAGTGCTCGACACCAGATTGGGCGGGAAAAGAGGCAGTGACGGGATAAGGTTATCAGAAATGGCCTGCTTGCCGTGGCCTAGACTCTCAACGACGACTTCAAGTATGACCCCAGGATGGTGGCTGATTCTCAGCGGATCAAGGCTAACATTTATCAAAGTGCGAGGTTATTAATCGTATTGATCAAATCTCAGATATAGCCTCCAGTGCGTCTAGAACCGTGGGGATAGCGATAAACCTACTTCTTCAGGTCATTCCCTGCCAGGAACGAGACCGCATGCCCACCATTTCTGAGGCTCCGAGCACCTTCAAAGACCTGCTGAATGTCACTCCATAGTACGATGCGCTGCCCTGTCTCTGGGTCAATGCGAGTATCGATGGAGACGGTGTCTGAGGTTGGTATGGAACCTGGCGGTGCGTTGATTTGGAACGCCTGCACAGGCTGCTTGTCAGTGCCGACAACTGACATGGTTTCTGTGAGTTCGTTTTGAGATGTGTAAAAGGAGAAAGATGGAAGGAGGGGGATGTCAGGTTGTCAAGTATAATGCGAGGGGTGAAAGGAAAAGGTAAAGGAGGGTGCTTCATCTGTGTGAAAATAATGTGAAAGTGGCGTCCTTGTGCGACTGATGACTCCTTTTCCTGCTACTCCATGCCGAGCTTCCAGCATTTTGGATTTGTGCAACCTTCATGCACAAGTCACTAAAAGTCAACCTGCAAAAATAAACACCCTTCTGATCTTTGCGCCATCCATCAGTCATGAATAAGTGGAGATCCCATATGGCTATGAGTATGAAGGGAACACGGCGATTCAGTCGACCCAACGATGGAAGCTTCGTGCTTATGTCGTTATCAAAATACTCCCTCTTCCTAGGACTTTTTGTGGCGATGAACAAATGCACTCTCGCACTCACTCTCTCCCGTTACCCTATGCCCCAGCGCACTAATCTCTTACATGCCAACAAGTCCGATGGTGCCAGCCCCCTTGAAAGCACCTTTCATAAGGTCTGGAGCTCTGGGGTATACACCGCATGTTCTTTGGGGGTAGCCAAAAGAGGGTAAAATAGGGGGTAAGACGCGCTCTACAGGCTCATACCTGAAAAGCTGCGCTACGCTGGTGGGGGAGGTTTTTGCTGCTTTCACCAATTGCACTCACTCTTTTGTTACAATACGTCGCAATAATTTTTTGTGCTACTGTCTTTATTCATATGCATGTATTTGCAACAGGTTCAAGTCAAAGGAGAGAGCGAGAGTTTAGTTTGATTGTTTATTGAATGAGAGACGATAGAATATATACTAAGTTTTGTGCATAGCCATTGTAGGCGGGGTAGGAATGTATAGACATTGGTGTTGGTGGCGATGTGGGGATCTTGGTGGGGATGATGGTGGCTATGTGTATGCATTGTTCTACCACTCGAGCTCCTTACTTCCACATGCTGA
>MU616644.1:0-48711 GCA_025201705.1 Dissophora ornata
AAAAAAAAAAGGCGGGAAACCGATTAAACTTAGAGGGTTGCAAGAGAAAGAGAGAGAGAATAAAAAGTACCCAGGCCTCGCTCACAGTAAGGGGTACCAACAACAATGATCACCACTGGTTCTTTTATTCTTCAGCTATTCATCCGGGACAAGAAAGAATAAGACTCGTGGGGCGTCCCTTATTTTTCGATCCACTTATTGTTTGTTGTTCTCTAGGTTTATGTGGGTCCAGACGGGATATGTTGGTTCCAATGCGTGTTGATTTGTTGTCGACCATGTTCCCCTTTGTTCCTCCTGGAAATTGGCGGGAAATTGTCCATGGCTGATATGGTTGCTGATACAATGCTGGAAGGAAAACGACCCAGCCGTTCAGTATGTAACGCATAATTGTCTTACTACACCGATCAAAATACTTTGAGGAGGTTCATTTATCCATTTCTATCCATCTATCGTTCGTTGGAAATGCTAGGGGTGGGAGGAATAAAAGGATATTGCAGCACCAAATCAGTGCTGTATGGTTCCATCGCATGTTGCTTCATCAGTAAGCGCAGATGTGAGGTTTTTTAGCACTACACCTAGGCCACTATACTCACTCATATGCTGGCCTCAACCCATAAAAGCGCGCGCGTGGGCGTCTACCAGGAACCAACAGTAAAGCACATCAAGCAACTCTTGCAACAACACGACACCAAGACTCAACCTTCGATCTAAAAACCAAGCATCCCCAAGACTAAAGCAATGTCTCGTCTCGCTCTCCTCTTGGCCCTGTCTCTCATTATCGCGTATGCCGCCATGCAGACGGCTCATGGTTCGCCTTCCCTTTACCCACAGGGATCCGGCGGATCTGGCTGTGGTTCTTATTCCGACTGCGGCACTGAAATTCCAGTAGCACCAGTGGCGATCAGTCCTGAGACTGACTTTCTTCCCGCGAATAATGTCCAGCCTGTGGTCAACGTTTATCCGACAGACTACAATGATTATTCGTGCGATGGTTATGCCGGTTAAGGTGACAATGAACCTTGCGAAGAGGGTTCTAGACACGCAACTCGGCGTAAACCATTCGAACTCTTTCGCGATTAGGTGATACACCGCATGACCCTTATAGCCATCCTTTTTGCCTTTTGCTGACCAAATGACCACGATGACTCTTATAATGACCACCGTCTGCAATAAATCGTCACTGAAAGAGCTGAACAACAAAGATGCATGGGTATGGTGCAACTTTCTGGGGTAGCAATAATTATGTAGATTAGTTGTCATCGCGGGAATGCCCTGACCACCTGCAACAATAAAAGAGTAATCAACAAAGAAGCATGGAGTTCTGCAAATTTTTGGGGTAGCGACAATCATGTTGACTTATTGTCGCCGCGGGAAAGCCATGACCACCATTTGCAATATATTGCCATTGCAAAGGCTGAACAACAAAGAAGCAAGGCGTACCGCATACTTAAACTTGACGTAGCGATAATCATGTAGACCAATTATTGCTGCGAGAAACTCATTTGCGCCAGTGGCAATAAAATTGTCATTGCGCATTGCAGGAACTGAACAACAAAAATGCAGGGGACATGCTGCATTTGTGGAAATAGGTTAGACTAATTTTCATCGCGGGAAAGCTGGGAGTTTTTCGCTAGAGCAGCTCACCTTTTTCACTACGCGTACCCAAGGTTAATTTATTTCTATGGTTTCTCAAATCACTTTCCCAGCAGAGCCGTTTGTCTGCTGACTACTTTGATTTCGTGAACTGCTGGTGCACCTTTAGCGCAAATTCGCTCATCTCTCTGTAGGCCTCTTCACGATCCTGCTTGGTCGAAATGTCATCCAACAAAAAGTAATTATGCGATCGACCTTCAGCAATAATAGCTCTCACTTCCCCGCCCTCTCCCTGAACTCTCTTTACAAATCGCTCGAGAGACGGTCTTAGAATCTCGACACCTCCGATGAAAACCAACATTGGCGGTAGTCCAGATACGGAGGGCCCACTGCAGGGGGAGGTATAGGGACACATCGCGATCTCGGGGCGGAGTTGCGTATATGCTTCCGAGTAAATTTCACAGCCGATCGCACTGACGATATCAAACATGGAGCTCTCCAAGGGCTCAGGGTCACGAACCCAAGGACAAATTAGGATCTGTCCCGCGGGGGCGCCGAGGTCAGAGAAGCTATCCCGCAACTTGAGGGAGGTTCCTAGACAGATGTTCCCGCCAGCTGAGTCTCCAACTAAAAAAATATATGACCAGATTATATTTGCGTGTGTAAGCATGGCGCGCTACCGTGAATCGTCAACTGCTCTTCGATCTGGGAAGACAAATGACGTGTCTGTGTTTGTTTTGAACCTACGAAGAACAATTTGTTTCGGGTCGACTCCATGCAGCTTGACTAGGTCCCGGAATGCGGCAATAATCTCGTCCATTGCGTAGGGGTAAGGGTTCTCTGGCGACAGACCTAGATCGGGCGTAGGACAAAATCAAGGCCATACGCAATCCAATCAACCAAACAATCAAACGACAAGTCCATGGGTGATCGAATATCAATTGCATGGGCTCACAAAATTTCTTATTTTTGTTTTCCGATCGCTTACCATACTCAATGGAGAGAACTCCGATCCTCACACTCTGATGCTCCTGTGCACTCTTCATCCAGTTCTTGAAACAACTCATGAACATCAATGCGTTCCCGTCGATGTATCCACCGCCATGGATCGCCAATACTACTACGTCACACCCTTTTCCGACAGGCACATCCTTGGGGTTGAATGGCTTGGCTGAGAGGCCATTAACCTTGCCTTTGTCAGAGCTCAACTGATCCTGAAAAGGGATCCAAACCCCACTCCACCCCTCTCCTTTAACTTCAGTTGCCCATTTGGCCCTCTTTGCTTCGGATCCCAGGCCAGCTCGCCATAAGACTAAACCCACGGCTGTTCTCATGAACGATCTGTACTGGCGGATGCTGAGACACTCGATTCCAGGAAAGAGCATGGCGGCACTGGCACCAATTGAGTACGGCTGTTGAGGCGGCGTTTTTCCTGTAATGTAGAGTCCTGTATATCTTGCAATCCTTGCAACTACAACGAGGTTACAAGCAGGTATCAATAAAATCTTCTCAAGATATGCGTTACTGTTAGATGAAGTTTTTACGGCAGCCTCATCTTTTTTGCTCACATACTCATAGAGCAAATCAGGTAGCCATAAGCCAAAGGACTACTAAGCATTCAATGCAAATATGCAAAAAAAAAAGGGGGGGGGGGTGTATTCGTCAGGTTCAGTAGGCCAAACAACTCTCGTTGCGGTGGACTCTTGAATATTTCCATGGGTTATATCAGCCTGGTGTCTTTGGTTTGTACCATGTCTCGTGCTTTATCCACCGCTGCAATAGAGAAATCTGTCCTGTCCTGTCTGTCATTGTGAAAGGGCTGAGGGAAGAAACAAAAATTGATACACAAGGAGGATGAAGTACATGTACAATATGAGAAATCGAAATTGGGCTCAGTCTTGTCTGACATTGCCATCTGGCTGTCGGATTGACTCGGTTACATGCAAACATGCGTTCCCGCGATTTCGAGCACAAACGCAATGCGAAATGAGTGTCGATTGCGGCTAAATATGGATTAGGTCTGCCGAGCCGCCAGTTGCATAGACCTAAGCCACAGCTGGGGCTAGCTCTGTGCTGTCAAGGCGACAGCTTGCCTTTCCAAACGACAAGCATTCGCCTTCAGGGCAACTATCAGCCGGAGCGCAGAAATATGAAGGAGGTGCTTTCAGAAGAACGTGCTTGTCTACATGAATGTTTGAAAATGTATAAGCGTGAATAGCTACGAGGTCAGCCTTGTTATGCACCTCGAGGGACCAGAAATTTTATCAAGCCCACATTCTTCGCGTAGACTATGGCCTCTAGTGACGGAAGCATGACATTTATACGAAAGAGTTCTAGGCGAAGAGCAGATGGGGTGTCTGTGTTCTCTTACCCGGAAATGCACTCCCAAATGTTCGTAATCTGGTGCCAAAGTAAGCCTAGACTCTAATATGGCGCACTGTGTCCATGTGTTCATTCACAGGTTTGGAATGTGGTAACACAGGGGAAATGAAAAATTGCTCACCGTTTATCTTTGCACTTGGATCTTCGGACAGGAGATGGCGCACGACATCCGAGGTTAATGAGATGAGAGGAAGCTTTATCAAATAACAAACAACTCCAAAGAATGGATCATAAAAACGGGCTGTTATCTAGCAATGATAGGTAATGCAGGCGTAAAGAGCGTGAGCTGTGAAGTGGTGAAGCACTACGCCAAGAGGCATTCCAGCCATCTTTGGTCGATATCCAGATGCAGAGCTCTTCGCGTTTCCTTTCTGTAAAAGCAGCTGTGTGTGTACAGTCGACACTGTGTGCCGAATAAGGTGCGAGGAGAACAATGAACAAAAACAAATAATAGAGTTGTTGACATCCTCTGACAAAAACATCAAAAAAAAACCAAGGATCACAACAAGAAACACAACGACACGGCGTCAAAATAAACAAATTCCTGTCAGAACCGAGAACAGGCAAAGAGCAATCCAGACTCAGAAATGTGTCCACAGGCACAAAACAGACCAGCCACAGAGCAGTTGGAGCTTAATTGCTCAATCGGCTTTCATCACATCCATATATTGCGGGCCTTTAGAACGTGGTTCTTTTGGTGTAGGCTATTTATACCACTTCACCTCTTGTCCAGGCGCCGGTCTTGTCCAACACCCTGCACACGCGAGCCATTCATCAACCCTCCAATTCCCTCTTTATCAAACCTCAATCTCCACTCTGTTTCTTCTCTTTCCTCTACTCGTTGTTCACAATTCCGCCTCGCATTCCTCCTTCTCACTTCCTTACGTTCCCCCTCTACTCCCTCGCATCCTTTTAATCTCAATTGTACATAAATGCCATCACTTGCGCAATCACCAACGTCGCCAGGGCACACTAATGCTTTCCCTCGACTCACCTCCAGCAGGTTCCACAACCAACGCCGAATCGGCATACTCTTTGTCTTCATGATCCTCACCTTTTCAGGATCTCTTATTATTCTCCGCATCTCCAGCAATCAAATACAAGAATCCGACAACGACGAAACCTCCTCTGTCATTCGATGGACCGCAAAGAAGTTCACCAACTCTCGCCAATGGTCTGAGAGCCAGAGGAGGGAACGAGAGGAAAAAGAAGCCGAGGAGGAACTGGTAATCTACAGGGAATCTCATAGGAAACTTGGCCGACCACGGCTCGCACTTCCTCATCACGACACCTTTCAAGATGAATATGAGCAGCGCCGCCTCCAGAAGGAACTCGCACATCAAGAGGAGGAACTGAAGCAATTGCGAGAGCAAGTCGAACAACAGCTGCTGTCTCTAGAACTGCGGCCAACAAAATCTCCTAAATTGCCTGAGTCCGCACTGAGCCCAGAAGCAAAACAGATTGAAGCTATTAGTGACTCGGCCCGAGAAAGCATTCATGCCCCTAGACCGTTCGAGGTGACACTGGAGGACAACGGCTCTACAAAGTACTTTACCTACCTACCCTATGCCGGTATCACGGACCAATTCTATGGAATGCTCCGTGGTATGGAGGTCGCCAAGGCCCTGGGTCGGACCTTAATCATCCCACCAATCACAGGGTCCATCCATGATGAGTCCAAGCAGAACCAGCCCTGGTCCAAGTTCCTAGACCTGAAGCGATTCTCCAAGGTGACTGGTGTCAAGGTCGTCGAGTTCCACGACCTGCGCGATGCAGAGCTCACAGAATACAACGAACTCCAGTGCGGAATCACTTGTGGGGTCGGGTCCAAAGACGCGATCGATTTTACTGCCGAGGGGTTCCTGAGGCAATGGCGACTTAACGCAACATTGGGCTCCTTACCAGCGGATGAATCCAACCTCGATGGCATCATTTCGATGTTGAAGAGCTTACAAGATGACAAGTACGTCTGTATCTCAAACACATACAAGATTCTCGTCAAGGACAAGTCCGAATGGGAGCGATTTGGCCAACACCTCCATTTTTCGAAAGAGCTGGAGGGCTTTGTTGAGAAGTTCCTCGATAAGAACGCGGCCCATGGGAGGTCCAAGGTCGACATGGCCGAGATAGGCAACGTGGCCCGTCCTGACGGACACCGATTCATCACCATCCATGCACGCAGGGGTGACTTTGTCAAGTACTGCAAGAACAACTTTACGAGCAAGAAGATGATCCACTGCTTGTCATCAACTGAGCAGATTGCCGACAGAGTCAATCGTATTCAGAAGAGATTGAACCCCAACATGAACGCCGAAACCGCGCTACCAGTGTTTGTGGCGACGAACGAGCGTGATCCGGACGAGTCGAGGCAGTTTGAGGACTTGGGGTGGAATTACGTGAATCACGAAGAGATGGGCACTATTGAGACCCTCGGCGTCTTTGGACCAATGATGGTTGATCAGGTGCTTTTGGCGCACGCGGAGGCCTTTATTGGAATCCAAATGAGTACGTTCTCACACATGGGCGCGCTGAGGCAGCGCGACTGGCACGGCCGTGAAATAGAGTACATGTAGACATATTGAAACACACATATTAATGGAAGCATCCGGCGAAATGCCTTGTCCAGAAGTGTGCCTTTATCTCGTGCGGAATCAGATACATTGTCCAGAAAGAACTTAAGACACGCTATCGCGAAAGGGGGGGGTGTGAACCACTTCCAGAGCAGGCTATCGTTTCGCCAATTTATACATGGCCACACTAAAGTAGGTGAGTCGACCGACTGGAATTGGAGGGGCGCGTCGATATAGAAAGACAATATATGACAATGTACCAAAGAACACTGGCATCAATCAAATCGAGCTACGAGTGTCAGATGGTTGACCAGCAGAGTACATTTGATGTCGGGGTATAGAAGCTGTGTTCAAGGCGCATCTCTATGAATATCTATTTACCATGCTGTGGAAAGTCATCGTCCTCTTCCAAAATAAATGCTTCCTGCAACGATGCGCCTTCTTTGCTAGCCCCTGCTGCATCCACATGTGATGCCAGACTATGATTCCATGGCCGATCCGGCTCACTCGTTCCTAGTTGCTTTTTCGATAACCTTTTGGCATCCCTCCTCCGCTTCCGCTTTGCACTCTCAGCATCTGCCAGCTCTTTGGCATCCCGTCTCGCCTTGGCCTTCATCTCCCTCAGCTTCATAAAATGGTACACTCCGATACCCGTCAGCGTCACGAACAGCCCAAGCACGTTCACCAGCGTCAATTGGTCATGGAAAACCGCTGCTGATACCAAAACTGTTATTACCTCCTTGACAATCCCCAGAACCGACAACGTGACCACACTGGTTCTCGAAATCAAGTTGAATTCTGCCAGAACCATCACAAACGCGATGAAACCGCCCAGGAACAAAAGCCCGAGCGTTCCAAGCGCGGCTTGTGGGCTTGAGAAGAAAGATGATGAAAATATGGTCCCATAACCCTCAAAGATGCCCGCAACGATTGAGAGACAGATTCCCATGATAGGAGAGAGGAAGAAGATGGTTGAGATCGGGTTGGCGAGACTGCCGGATTTGGTTGCGGTCTTTTCGAGCAAGAGTTGGGTCAGGGACCAGCGAAGACCTCCTAGCACGGCCGCCAACATGACTTGGATGAACCTTTTTAAAAGTGTGTTACAAACGTTAGTAAAAATACTGCTATTCAACGGAAGACTGGGTGTCAGGCATGAGTCTCGTGTCCTTACCCGATCAAGACAAAGTCGGCCTCAGACATGACCATCATGAACAAGCCTACGCATATAACCGCGATCACTCCTACCAGTGACCACGTCGGCTTCTCTAGCCTGAAGGCGAATGCGAATAAAAGTACAAAAGCAAGCGATGAAGACTTGCACATGGCTAATACGAAAAACAATATGTGGGAAAAGTCAGTTTGTTAGTGTTTTCTGGTCAGCTCTGATTATACCGGCAGTTGTTGTTGATATACGAGGTATTACAGGATAGTCTTACTATAAAATGCGAGTGTGATGGTCTTCAGACTGCTGTTGCTCAGCCCAATGTCCAATCCAGATGCGACAGCGCACGGCATGATTTTTGTCCTAAAAACCATCCATGATTGACAGGTGTTAAATGAACGTAGAGATAAAAAGAAATGCAATAGTAGAATGTACCGCCAATGATTTGTTTTTCTTTTTTTTTACCCAAAATCCTTGGCTGAAGGTGCGGCTTTGGGCCGCAGTGCTGGCAAGATTGCCAGCGTGATTGAGGAGAGCGAGAACTGGGCCACCATGTGCAGACTGGTCGTGAAGAGTGGGAACTGAAAGTTGTGATAGTTAGGCGAGAACAGCCATTTGTTGTAAAATGACAGTGCGGTCGAGGTTGAGTACCTGTTAAGGAAACAAATCATCGTCATCAGCCTTTGCATCAATACCTTCCAGTGTTTGATTTCGCGATCGCAGACCCATTAATAAATCGTTACCATGCAAAAACGTAAAAGCTACTCCAAAGCATCTGCACACGGAACTGTTTCCTCGCTAACGCCGCCACCTGCTCCACCCGAATCGCACCCAACCCAAGCTTTGATCCTGTTCCTTCATCGTCTAACACCTCCCCTTTGTCATGTCCACTGCGATGATGAAGTTTCTTTCTGCCCTTCCGTCCTCCAGAGACTTTGAGGGCTCTTCGTTCCTTCGATTCGGCGTCCATGTTATGCTTCGATGACCGTCCATGCTTGCCTCTTTGACTCTCCATCCGAAGTCTCTCAACGTCGATCGTCGACAGCGGCAAAGTGTCATACTCGTTATCATCCAGCTCTTTCAACAGACTACCACCACCAAGTCTTCTGTGTCCATGGGGCTCTAAGTCTAGTCCAATCATGGTGCCAGTTCCGGTCTCGCCAACTCGCATGCCCATGCCCATACCCCCCAGCTTCGAGTTGTTGGAGGTCAGCAAAAGGTGGTGTGTGTCCTCTTCAACATCATCCTCGTCTTCTCCATCCGCTGGCGCGCGATAGGTTTCAGAGCGGCTCCGGCTAGTAGCGGCGCCGTTTTCCCCGTCCTCCTCGCTGCTGCTGCAGGTGTAGTCGCTATCAGCATCGTCACTGTCGTAGTCTTCATCGTCCTCGTCTTGGGAATCGTAGGAGTCGTACCCGGTAGTAGCGGTACTATCCCTGGCGACACCATCATGTCTTTGCTGCCTGATCTCGTTGCTGTCTGCGAAGGGATTCCTTGATGTTGTGCTATTATAGCTGTCTGCTGTTGCGTCGATAAACGACTCATGTTCATATGTATGATCCTGCAAGAACGGCGCTTCGTCGTCACCGAAGGGATCTTGTAAGCTTCCTGCGGCAACTGAAGCAGTTGTTGTTGCTGTAGTCGTAACTGCTGCTCCGCTTTCGCCGCTTCTTTCGGCAGATATAAGCCCATGTGATGGGTCGGTCATGTTGGTACTTGAGTTCAAAGTAGAGACGGGCCTGGTGTAGGTGGTTGGGTAGTAGTCTTGGCGGGTGAGATTCAGTCCTCCGCATCAAAGAAATAGTGAGATGAGAAAGAGAGACGTAATGATGGTTTGGCTGATTGGAATGAGATGGAATGGTGAGCAACAAGGAGAGGAGAGGTGTCGGTTTTGGTTTTGGCCTATGCCTTGCGGAATGACATTGCCGTTTCTAATGAATTTTTGGTTTGCCCGCGTAATTGTTGTCCCCCTCTCCCTCGTGTCTCGATAGACCACGGCCTGTCCCATCCCGGTGTCCCATCCGCCTGTGCACCCACCACCCAATCAATATCAGTATATCAACCTGTTTTCCACCTCATCTGCCATCGTGCTGGTAAAACGTCGATCAACAGGGGCACAAGCGGGCTTTGGAGTTGCATGACTGGAAAGAAGTTGAAGCTCCTTGATGACGAAGACGGAATGGCCACTTGTATAGAGTCGTTCTTCGTTTCTTCATGTACATGACGCACCACTGTTCCAGAATCAATTACGAGTGACAACCGACAAGCGGCTTGAAGGAAGACGAGATCGTAGACCAATACACTATGCTCCCGAGTTGGGGATTGACCCGACACATATCATCAGCGCCACAAAAGTCAAGCATGACACCTGTTGCTCAAGCATGGCGCAGCTTGAGGCGACAGAAGTTGTAGACGCCGCGCTTTTGGAGTCAATGAGCGGCATTTCGTAGAACGCAAGCTTGAGTCCACCATGGACTCGACACTGATATGTCAACGTTTCGCAACTCGCAGGTCCCAGCAAGTGTCATGTATGCATTGGAGGGATAGCGAGGTAATGTAAAAAGGACAATCTACCTGTTGAAGAGAATGGCGAATCAGACACCAAAAAGGCGACCAGAAAACGAAACAGGATGGACTTGCTTCTTGTGAATAAATGACAAAGATTACCATGTTCTGCTGAAGGATGAACTTCCTTGCTTCAAATCAAAAACATCAAGAACCCGTACAGTACATTGCCTTTGAGAAGAGAAAGTCGTCTACTCTCCGTTTGCCCAGACGATTGACTAAAGTTGTTTCCGCCTCGCCGCGCCTTTAAAAGAATTGATAAAGCTGGGCACTTTAGGCCTTTCTCTGACACCTTAACATACAAAGTATTTATTGCAGGCAATTAGGAAAAGGTATCAACACCTGCATGGTTTATTTGGTGTAAACTGAGCCGTCCTCACTCTTTAAAACTTGAAGACCTGGTCGATCGTGAGTCCGAGCTCCTTGAGCTCACCCTGGACCTCACCCTGCGTGAAGTTAGGACCCTTGACGCCGCTAACCGCGGCCATCATGGCTGTATCATGTAGCACGTGGAGAGCGAAAAAGAAGGCACAGCTGTTAATGACTACTACTGCAAACCTGTCACACACAGCTACTCTTTTTTTTTGTACAACTTACGTGGGGGTCCGCAGACAAAGACCTTATTGCCCTCAGTTCCGACCTCAGGAATGTGCTTCTTGATCAAGTCCGCGGTCACATACCCAACCTCGCCCTCCCATCCCTCCACAGCCTTATCGATCACATACGTGGCCTTGAACTGCTCAGGGTGGTCCCTGGCAAGGACATCAATCTCCTCCTTGAGAATGATATCCTCGGGCGTGACATTGGCATAGATGAGGCCAATCTTAGTGTTGTCCTCGCTCTTGCGTTTGAGGATACCGCTGATCAACTGGAGCATGGGCGTGATGCCAGTGCCTCCAGCGATCAAGGCGATGGACTGGTGCTGGTTCAACTGGAGAGGATACTTGGGAATAGGTCCTG
The DNA here is from genome assembly GCA_025201705.1 of Dissophora ornata. Classification (NCBI taxonomy): domain Eukaryota; kingdom Fungi; phylum Mortierellomycota; class Mortierellomycetes; order Mortierellales; family Mortierellaceae; genus Dissophora; species Dissophora ornata. Next base: position 11,230 of record MU616644.1, read on the forward strand.
AATAGAGACAGAGCACAACAAGTGAATAGAAAGAAAACATGTGTCAACTAATGCAGCCTGGACAATGGATACACATGAACACACACAGACAACACGGGCATCTTTGAAGTTGTACATGGGAATATGAAGCCAATAACAACAAAATCGCGTCATGCTCTGACAAATCTTTTTTTTTTTTTTTTTTTTTTTGGCGACCCAGACTCTCATGGACGTTGAAAACGGATTTCTTGCTGACAACGACACCGCAAAGACAGATTCTCTCTTTACCTTTCACGGCAAGGGTGTCGCCAACTTTCAAGCTGTGGATGTGAACAGACATGACACCAGCTACAACACAAGAAATGACGCGCCAATTGATCCATATCGCGTTAGTTTCGCGCGGATGTTTCATTTCAACCTTGTAAATGAACGAAATTCAGCTGAAACAAGGAACGAACCGTCGTAGCGCTTGACGACAAAGTCAAAGGAACCCTTGAGATCGGCATCAGAGGTAGAAGTATAAGGGCGGATGACAGCCTTGCCCTCAGCATTCGTGAACTTTGTGACGACACAAGAGGCGACGGTCATGCCCAGGGACTGGTCCTCGGGCAGTTCGAAGATGAACTTCGAGGTGTTGGGAGTCAGCTTGTGGATGCTCTTCAGCTTGAAGTCAACAAAGGCTTCGGGGTTCAGGGCAGTGGCGGACATTTTATGTGATTGAAGGTTACTCGAACGTGTGGAGAGGGAACAATGCAGAGGAGGGGAGAGGAGAAGGAGGGAGAAGAAGAAAGAAGCTGAGTTCGATGAGGGTAGTGATCACTCTGTTCTCTCCATCAGGAATCTTGATCTCCATCATAGGGAACCCGAACCCCATTATTTTTGTCACACTGAAAATTCAAGTCCATTGTGCCGGTCACGTTGCCCGTTTGTAGCCTCTGCAAGCCTTGCAAGGCACACGACGCGTTTCTCTCGCGTGTGCTGGTGGGGGAGCATTGAAGGAGAGGATGGTTTTCCGAGGACGTGTTTTGTCTATCGTATTGACCACACGAACGTGCCTCTATACCGTCGGGGCTCTGGACCCTCTATTTTCGCTGCGCAGATCATCGACAGCGTCTAATCGGCACATCATGCCCTCTTATTGTTATTTTTGTATTCATCCCAACCGACCCCTTCTTCTTTCCCCATACACCGTGTAATTTAAAACACATTAAAAATGCGCAAGAACAAGGCCGGATTGAGGAGTTGGGGTGGGAGGGGTCGCGAAGGCGCAATGGTCACTCGTTTTATTCAGCGGACCCCGTCTTTGCTTTTCCTTTGCATTTTACTTTCAACAAATGAAGAGATCGACCATTCAACCCCTCGTCTAATACAATCCTCTCTCGAACATTCAGGTGCCGACATATTGAAAGGAACACGATGTTTTCAAGGAGAGGGAAGGAACCTTGGAGGCCATTAGGCCATTTTTTTGTTTTTCAAAGGGGACACATGAGAGCAGCAAGGAACTGCATGAATTTCGCCCACTTTGTTGGAAACACGGCAGATGAACGCTCGAGGGGAGCGGACTTTTTTTTGAAGCTTTGAGCACATCACAGGTGGTTCTCTTTCTCGCCATCATCCGCAATCCCCATCCGTAACAAATACCCCGAGCTCATTCACCTGCAATAAAGCATTGCTCTCTCCTCGAACTGGCCCCCCTCCCTTCTTCTCTCTCAATCACTCACTTGTCTCTTTCTCCACACTGACCCTCTTCAGCTCATCACGGAAACAATAACACCTAATACAAAACACCCACAGCAAAATACACAGCATACCTTGCACAGCGCTCTTGCAAGCCGACACAGCTACCCAGCTGAATCTGTTACTCTCCCCTTCTTTCATCTCACAACCGCGCAGCATTATATGCCTTGTTCCTCGGCATTTGACTTCCATCGCAGCTTTTTGTGTCGCAGTCAATAATACCCTCTGACCCAATATGGCGGTGGCAATGCTTCCTAGGAAGAAACTAAAGGTAAAACAAATAAACAAACAACGAGGAACCACGCAGGAAACCACGCAGGAAACCACGCGAGGACACTTCGTCAACGGCGCGCGTTTCGCGATAGATGTCCCTTGGTTACAATCCCTTCCGCGTCTCTCACATCTTCGCAACCGCGATCTTTTCAACTTTCCTTCTCCTCCTTTATCCAACCCACCTCACTTTCCCGGTATTCAAATAGAACCGATCAAGCCAGCGTTCACCCTCCACCAGAGCGTTCGAGGAACTAGACGAGGATATGGCAATCATCAGCAGTCTCGAGAAGGAACCTTGGCAGCCCGATCTGTTGCTGGAGCGTCAGTCCGATAGCGGGCGGCCTATCCCGCCCTCTACGATGACGACAACCAAGAACAGCAACGTAATCCGGACCCAAGGCGAGGCACTGAACCACAGTAATGATGCGAGGGGCACTACAAGCACAGGCTTCCAGGGTGTGATCCCAATGATCATTAAATCCCCAGCCACAGTGATCACAACAACCGCAGATGCAGACACAGACTCGGACTGCATGGAGTCGATCTTTGGTGATCAAATTAACAACAACAGCAATAACAGCAGTGGTGATAGGATACCAACGAGGGTTGAGGAGTACCTCCAACAGACCCGTCAGGAGCAAGAGATCCTACAGCAACAGCAACACAAGGAGATAATGCAGACGCAGATGGAACTACAGCTCCCGCAGTTACACTATCAATTACCTGCTCACCTGCAGAGCACTGCTAATTGCAGCAGTAATACTGACCACAGTAACACCACTGACGAGATCGAAAACGTTCATGTGAAGAGGAGGCAACCAAGACAGCCATTCTTTGCGCCAGAAGAGATACAGCAGTACAGAAATTCCTTCCATGGACACACATCTGCCGTGCCGTTCTCGGGAATGGACGATCAAGATACTAGGATGATGGGTAGTGGGCTGCTGCTGCAGCAGCGGCCAATGTCGTCGCATGAAACCCATACAGCTACGAATCTAAGGAGTGAATCACCCTTGGATATTTCCATGACTGACCATGAGGTAAAGCCCGAATCATTTATTCTTGTTTTTGCCGTTTGATTTTATTTATTTAGTGCATTGATAATTAATTACAGCCTTTTTTTATTTTGCATCAAAACAGGATGCGTATGTGATCGAGTCGTTGCAATCACTCAAGAACATTACAATGTTGGCGTTGGACGGGCTGCTCCAACAGGTTGTCTCAGACGTCACTGCCCGCGATCCCGTCCACAATCCAGACGAGTCTACGCTCCAAGCTCGGGCCTTGATCCGGAGAAAATCCATTCCTGTGCTCGACGTTATGAGCAGCACCGGCACTACCACATTCGGTGTTGGACATGAAACAAGTCAAACACAACATCAGCATCAGACCCAGAGATACATCTCGGATACATTGATTGCGGGCGTGGCCGCGTCGTCTCATGAGCGGTTGGATGAACTGGTCCGTAAAGTCGATCAGCTGGCCGCAGCTGCTTCTGACGACCAGCAACAGCAACAGTCGAATGGCACTTTGTTGTCTTCCAATAGGTTGCCCGAGGTCCTGCAAGAACCTTTCGATATACCCGCACGATCTCAAGAGTCTTCTACACCAGCAATTCTACAGGATTTTCAACAGCAACAATCCCGTTTGAACCCATCACAAGTCTTTGAAAGTGAAGAGTATCAACTCGCTTGTGCACTTGCGGCCATGCTCGCCTGCATCTATCGGATCCTCAACCGCATGCAACAGCAACAACAAGAACCCCGAGCAACGCCAATGCGGACAGAATCCGTCGACTCGGGACTTGATCAAGCCTCAAGACTTTGGATGCGACTGTCATCGAATTCCTTTGCAAGGAGTCCGCGTCGCCAAACACCAAATCGTGACTGGCATGTCTGGACTGCCTCGCCTCCTTCCTCGTCAGCGAAGAGAGCCTTGGGTGCTGAGAGTATCGCAGCAACAGCAACATCAACATCAACAGGGAACAGCCATGGTGCTATTGGAGGAACGAACAGTTTTATGCAGTCGATCAACAAACAGGTCAGGACGCTCAAGAGCCGGAGGACTCAGTCGACATCCCACATCGAGGTGGCGAAGTCAAGTAATGGCTCCACCGTCAACAAGCCATCACAGGGTCGACTGTTGGGAGGATTACGATTTGGGCCATCATATAACCATAGCAAATTAGGGCCAATGCACCCTGAGGACGTCGCGCAAATTGAGAATGCAAAGGAGTTAGAGCAGGAGTGGACAGAGTTAGATACGTTAATGGATGAGATGGCACATCTTTGGAGGTTCGTGGAGTGTCTTGACGATGTCGGCGATGATGGCGATGAAGGAAGGAATGTGGAGGTGCTTGAGGATGATAGAGAGGCGGACTTGCGGGATCCTTTCCATGACAGGAACCAGATTTTGCAACAGCAACGAGCCACCGCTTACGAACAAGCAGCCCAGGATTTCGATAGGCTGACGTTGGAAATGGCGGGTTGGGGCGAAGAACTTCCACAGTATGATGACGCTGCTCCACAATACAACCTCAACGAGAAAGCCGACCCTGCCATCCGCAATAGCTCTGCGGTTGATATGAACAAGAACGGGTTGGCTCGGAGGATCAGTAATGGATACACGACAACGACCATTTCCGGAGTCGAGGACGAAAAGACCCGAATCGACCTCAACAGTGTCATGTCTGCAATTGAACGGCTCTCGAAGGTTGCTCCTCGAATGGACAACCAACGTGTTCAACTTTCGCCTAGTCAGCAGCAACAAATGGCGCGAGCTAGTGTTGCGCACACGATCGATCGGCTGTCACGCGATCGTCAGCAGGATGACAAAGGCGTCACTTCGACTTCCTCTTCGACTCCGTCATCGTCGGCAGCAACACGGCAGCAACAACTGTTCGCGGAAAGGACGAGGGATTTAAACAAGTTGGTGAACCAGATTGTGGAGTCAGCCAGCAAGGCGAGTTTTCTAGCTCAGCGCGCGGAATTCAGCCCGCGCCAGCAGTGGAAGTTGGAGGAGGCGCGCGTCGGGGATCAGATCGAGCGAGGAGAGAGATTGCGCATGTCTGATCAGGTTTGTATTCCAACACCCGCACTTTGCTAATCTGACTGACAATAACTATATTGTTTGATCATGCGGCCGTTAACCACGCTTCGTTTTTGCCATCATCTTTTTTAACTTTTAATGGGATATAGGACTGGGAATCCTCAGAAAAGGTACTGTTGAAGGACATGACTCGACTCACGAACACAATCTACCAGCAATCCACCTCTGCGTCCTCACAGGCCTTTGCGACGCAACGATATACCATGACTGAGGACAAGGCCAAGAGTATGGCCCTGCAGGGGATCATCAGCCAGCTCGAGCGTGTCTCCGAAAGAAGGATGACGAACCAGGACGCGCTGCCACCCTCGTCTAAACCTAGATCTGCATCTACACCTGAGCCATTGTCCATGTCGCCAGTTATGGCGGAAAAGCGAGGTCAAGAGAGTAGCAGCAGTGAAAAAGCAAAAGAGCTGCAGGATATGATGAACCAAGTCGTAGGCAGCGGTGGTGGACCGACCAGGAAATCAGCTATGGCCTCCCAGCGAGCTCAGTTTGGATCCAGGCACCAGTAACAATAACCTTCCCTAATAATTGTATATCATTAAAATCCTTTGCCTTCATCCTCGCCAGTGCCTTTTTTCATTCATGAATGTAAATCCCTTCGGGGCGAATAATGTCAAGAAGCTTTCTTGTTCAAAATACTAAAGTAAGAAACCAAGTCAGCCTTTTCTTTTGTTTGCAATAAGCTTCATTACTTTTGCCAGTAAGTAAGGAATTGTAATTTGCGTCTGAGAACTGACCGCACATCCTGCCGTCGAAACTCTACTACGGCGCTCTGAAGGCGACGGTTCTTCAGTCGCAGCGTTCAAACATGACTTCCGCTCTCTCCCGTGTCTTTGTCGCGCCATATAAATTAATGCGATGATGCTCCAGTGTGCCCTCGCCTTTACTACAAAGGTCCACGGGTCCATGCCCATTACATGTGACGTTCTGTTTTTGTATCAAAAGCATGGGTTCGTCCTTTCGTGCATTGGGCAGCGGTGGAGTTGGATGCTCATCTACGCCACGCGTTTTTAACTCTAACATCATGGGATCTGCCAATATCACACAAGAAGTGGCACAGCAAAGTACATTGTCCAGACTTGAAACTGTCATCGCCTCTCTATTGTATGTTGCTGCTCTTCTTCGGCGCTAGCACCTTGCTAATATCGCACAAGAAGTGGCACAGCAAATTATATTGTCTCGCCTTGAAACTGTGATCGCCTCTCCTCTCTTCCTAGCCTCCCTCCTTTCTTGAAAGAAGTGAAAATCGGCTTCGATTTTGTGTAACTTCATGCTCGGATGAGAAGCGGAAAAAACACGTTTCTCACAACTGCAATCGCTTTCAAAAATCGAAGCCGATTCTCACTACTTGGCTTTATTGTATGCTGTGCATTGTTCACAGGGCGCAGGGCCATTCATGGTCACGATGCATGATCCACCAGATGATGCATGAAAGATCTGTCCACGCTCTATATCAGCATCTATAAAAGATGTCGTCATGTTTTCTGTGCACTTCTCATCTGCACCCCTTTCCTCTTCAGACCTCTTCAATCTTTTGAATACCAACGACAGTTCCACTCTTCACTTCCAAAAGCAGATCCTCGCCTTGGGTCACTCCTCTAAAACCACATCGACGACACTAATTCACGGCGGTGTGCCGAAAGGTATCAGATCCACCATTCATTGGCCATAATCTACTACTACCCCAACAAGTATCTAAGGATTCTCAATGCTCCAATTCAACTGGATAGACAAGTAGCCAACCAAACAGGATGGTACGATACGAGAAGGAGGAAGGACACATCAAGATCGCGTGGGGTTACGATAGAGCATTGTGTGGATATTTCTTCTCCGTCGTCGACAATCGTCTCAAGCAGCCGAGCGAGGCCAGCGAGGATGTCAAACGAATTTGTAGAACAGTATCTGAGGATGGTGGCGGTTCCTACTTCGATCTGAACACATACTTTGCTGGTGGGTTTGGACACCAGGTGTCTGAGACGACCATTTTTGCCTTCATGAGGCGGTATGGCATTGACCCAACCAGGATCAATGTCGATGACAGTAAACCTACGATGGATTTGCCTACAGGCGGAGAGACCCCCGAGTTGCGTCTTGATCCGGCATATATCAAGAGACGAAGGGCAAGGATCCAGGACGCGATCGAAAGGTGCTTAGACGATCCCTGTCCCATTTGTGTGCCTAGGATTGACAGGACGATTACCGAACTCTCAAAAGATAACAGCGTCCCCATCGTGCGTGTCGGTTTGGTACCGCCACCGTGGCTGGCTCGGACCATCTTCTTCTTCCCGCACGATGCATACCCCAATGGATACAAGGTATGCTCCCACCCGGATTGCTGCATCCCAGAGAGGGACGAGAAGCATCGAAAGTGTTCTAAATGCAAGCAAGCCGTGTATTGCTCCCGGACATGCCAAGTGGCTCACTGGAAAGATCACAAGACGAGTTGTCAGCCGAATGAACCGTAGGCCAAATCAAAGTGGGGATGCAGTTCCTTCGCGTGCGCATCCACCCTGAATATTATTACCCCTTGACTGTAATGATATCCACTGGGAAGACGCAACATCGAATGATCAAAAAGTAACGTCGCTGTGAACGCTTGACTGGAACAGCTGTTCTGAGAATTAAAGGGTCGACATGTTCCGCTTTCATTGATTGTCCCAGATTTGAAAGTGATTCTTTTTGTTTCGATGTCTCTATTCTACTTGGAAGACATATTCTTTGCAAATCCAATCAAAGCCCTGGCAGGACGACCTGTCATGCCCTTAGCATAGTATCCGCTATTACTTTGAGTATCCATCACTCCCGCAATATCAATATGCGCATATCGTACACTGCCAGCCTTCAACCCCTCTGCACTAGCCTCCTCATCCTCCGAGTCCAATGGCTTTCCAGCCTCTGTGGAGGGTTCGCCCTCAGCCTTCGCGAACCCGTCATCCCTCTCAATGCCATGCACGAACTCTCTCAAAAACACGGCGGCCGTGCAGCTGCCGGCACTACGACCCCCTGTATTGATCAAATCCGCGATCGTGTTGCTTGTGATCTGGGGCAAGTAAACACTGTGAAGAGGCATTCTCCAGAAGGCCTCGTGAGCTTCTTCACCTGCAGCATCGAGCTCTGACCAAAGAGAGCTGCTGGTCGAGAACACACCTGCATACGCACCACCCAGCGCAACGTCCATAGCTCCTGTTAATGTTGCCAAGTCAACCAAGGTGTGGGGTTTGTACGTCTTGGAGATATAGGTCAAGGCATCTGCGAGGATGAGACGACCCTCTGCATCCGTATTGTCGACTTCGATCGTCTTTCCAGACATGGACGTGACCACATCGCCAGGTTTGCTGGCTGCGCCCGATGGCATGTTCTCACACAGAGGCATTCCGGCGACGACATTGATAGGGAGATTCAAGGCTGCGATTCCGTAAATTGCTCCTGCCACGGTGGCTGCACCGCCCATATCACCCTTCATCATGCCCATATTTGCAGAAGGCTTGATGGAAATTCCACCACTAAGCAATAGAGTATGGAGATATCAGCAGCTAACAATAAAATAGTTTCGATCACTGGAGTAGTCAGTTGGCGGAGGTTTCGCTTACGAGTCAAAGGTGACGCCCTTTCCAACAAGGGCCAATGGCTTATCTCCAGGCTTTCCACCATGATACTCAATCTCTAGGAACTTCAATGGCTCATCGCTTCCTTTGGCAACGCTCAAGAACGCCCCCATCTTCATCTGTTCAGCCCAAGCTTGATCCCTGATTGTGATCTTCAGCTTGCTACCATCCACGCCCAATGCCTCCAGTTCCTTCTGGACCTTCTCCACGAACATTGTTGGTGTCATTTGATTACTGGGGGTCTCCATCAAGATCCTGGCCAGATTCTGAGCCTTGGCCTGGATCAAGCCATGTTCAAATGCCTGCACTTCGTCGGGACTCTGACTCTCTAGGTCTAATGCTGAGATCTTGATGTCACTAGGTGATCCCTTCTTGCCGGACTTGAAGAGGTTGAAGTTGTATAATCCCAAAGAGGCTCCCTCGGCCGCAGCCTCATCGTGACCCATGCCTGCAATACCAATATCCTTGGCCTCCTGAGCCTTCAATGCCTTGACTCCTGTCGCCGCCTACAAGCAAACAAACAACAAAAGAATCAGCACTTGATTAAGCAGGCTTATAAAAAAGGAAGTAAACAGATCTCCATCACCTGTTTGATAACTTACAGCCATACGAACTCTGTCCTTGGCAGCAGCGCTGGTGCCTTGCTTTCCGAGGCCGACCACTGCAACCTTCTGGATATTAGAACCAAGGCCAAAGTTTCCGTAAAGGACACGGCTCTCGCCGGCCTTGCCCTTGGCACCTGCAGCCTTGACAAGACTGTTCAGAGCCTCCTGCCCGTCTGCAGCGATCGAGCGGGGCACGAGTAGCTGTCCATCAGCATGAAGACCAATAATGGCAGCGTCATGTAATTTTGCGGGAGAAGTATGGAAGCCCCGAGCTGCCCTGGCAACAGTGCGAATGTGGAACATTGCAACAGTGAAAGTGAAAATGAGGGGAAAAGGGGAATGAGGTTCCGGAAATGGGAGAAACCGTCTTCCTTTAAATAGTCACCAAAAGTGGCTTTCGGTGCGTCCCGGGAAAACCACAGTGATCCATGATTGCTCAGGGGTTCTTTAATGAAGATGTGTATATAAAAAAAAACAGAACAACGTTGGCAATATCGACCGCCCTACATAAAATACACTCTCTACCAGTTCTGCTAATTTAGTCGTCCTCGTAGCGAGACCGGATGCGGTTGCCACCAACATCGTCCGCCCTATTGGACCCACGCGTGTGCGCAGTCGCCTCGCCTCCGAACGAGATCTTTGAATGATCTCCAATGATGCTATATTGAAACAGAAAACGTAATATCGGTCGATTAGTTAGTTAGCGATGAACATCCTGCTTACAGCCACCAATGAAGAATAATAAAACAGACAAGCGGGTTCTTACCGTGGCTTGATGATGTGAAGAGCAGTGAAGATAACCCCCAGCGCAGCGCTGAGAACGGCGAGGACAATGAATGCAACGCCAAGGAAGTTATTGCGTCCGCCAAGAGCGCCAAGAGCGGTGATAACAATGTACTTCTTTCCTCCATAGGTATCAATAGGAAAGTCTGTAAAGGAAACAACGTTAACACTCTGCAGTGTGGACAAGGATAACAAATATGGAGAACAAGATCCACTTGAGGAAGAGAAAGAAACTTACTCATATCAATAGTCATCGTGTATTGTCCAGCCTTGAGGGTTGCCTGGTCATTACGACCGTACGCCTTCAAGAAAGTGGGCCATCCTGCAGTCTTCATCCAGACCTGGAAGTGCTCGTCAGTTGTGATATCAGGTGGAGGGAAATCTGCTGTATATGGACCTGCGGGATACCGAGGACGCCAGTTCACAGGAGGATAGACCGTAGACAGATCTGTATAGCCGTATTTGCCATACTTCCCGCGATCTGAAGACCAGGCAATCCCTGTGCTTGAAAAGTTATAGTTGGGTACTCCAGTCTGTCCCGCCACGGCGAACAAATCACTGATAGTGTCTATGATAAGAACCATCGAGAAAACGCTATCAGCTATGTTTTCTTTTGCGCCAGAACATAACAAAAGACGCAGAAGGCGACAATAAGTGGAGCGTGAGTAATCCCCTTACCATTGAACATAGAGTTGGCAATTAGGCCACATGGGTAGATCAACTGGTTATCGGGAAGAGTACACCCTTTCCTTGACTGTATTACGGGCACTTGGGCATTTTCTCCGCTGAGCTGCTTGTAGTCCAAGCTCTTGGTATATTTGCGGTGGTTCTGGTAAAAGTTGGTCAACTTGTAGTACATCATCACAGGCGGGTGGAGATCAACGGGGATGACTAGGGTGATGGAACATGTCTGGACGGTGTATTGAAAGGGCGTTGCTGTGCTTCCTGCAGCCGGGTACACAGTCTGGTTCTGGTTAGGAATGATTACATAAGTCGGCTTGTTGAAGTCGCCGACCGCGGATGAGTGCACAAAGGTCGATTCGGGTACTGGCGTGGATGTAGCTGCAGACATACAAGGCGTATACTCAAATGACATCTCCGTGACCTAGAGGGTAGTGTCGTATTGGTGGGGATATATAAGAGTTAGATGGGGATATCAACCTGAAGTTGAGGTCTGGCAAACAGCCCAAGTTTCAACGTCCCCGCGAGGCTGCTCCATGTGGTCTTAAACACTTACCTGGCCGTTTCTCCAGACGAGCAGACCGCCCAAAGGTGCGAACAAAATGCCGACGATGAAGAAGGTTGGGAGAACAGACTTTGCTGTCAGAATGGGCTGCCATGCTTTCAGACGCTGCTGTTTGAAAGAGGTGTCTATCGCAGAGATGAACGGTCGCACAGTTAGAGGATGCAGAACTGTAGAGCGTGGCCTGTTTGAGATACTGATGGTGGAAGCTGATGCATACTTGGTGGCCTTCTCTTTGGGGGTTCATCCATAATGCTACAGGGGGTTCTGGGCAAATTGGGGAGTTGCTTTTACAGTGCAGAGTGTATTAGGCTAGCCTGTGTTGAGAGATTGAGAAAGGAAGAAGAGGATAAAGGGAGTGGATGTTATGCTGGGCACGAGGGATGTGATGGGAGAATGAGGGAGCATCGACAGATGAAGCGCCCTCCATCCTCTCTAGGCTGTCCGGAAGGCTGCAGGATCGTATGCGCTGCAGGATACACTGAGGTGGCTTTGCTTCAATTAGGATCATCAAAAGCGAAAAACCTGTGAAGGAAGTTGGATCTTTCTCTTTCTCATCCCCCTCTAAAAGGTACTGCTTGCTTTGCATGGATCCAAGGACACATTTTCTTAGTCTTCTTGGCGTGGTCAGGACGGCATGGCTATCCTCAGTGATCTTTACCTAGATCAGTGAAACTATTCTGATGTCAGGGCGACGATGGATCATTGGACGGAATGTAGTTCGTCATGGAATTAGAATTGGGATTACCGTGTCAAAGGGGGCTGAATCAATTTCAATCAATACTCAATACATCAAGATGACCAGAGCTATGAGAAAGCGTCAAACATCCGCCAGCGACAATTAGGAAGCAAAACAGCGCGATTGACCGAGACATTTGATTCCACTCTTGTTTAGAAGAAATATATATTCAAAATGGGTCGTATGCACAGCAGTGGCAAGGGTATCTCGAGCTCCGCTCTCCCCTACAAGCGCTCTCCTCCTTCCTGGTTGAAGACCTCCCCCGAGGATGTCTGCGACTCGATCTTCAAGCTTGCTAAGAAGGGTATGACTCCCTCCCAGATTGGTGTCATTCTCCGAGACTCCCAGGGCATTGCCCAGGTTAAGAACGTCACTGGTAATAAGATCCTCCGTATCTTGAAGTCCAACGGCCTCGCCCCCGAGATTCCAGAGGATCTTTACCACTTGATCAAGAAGGCTGTCGCTGTCCGCAAGCACTTGGAGCGCAACCGCAAGGACTGCGATGGCAAGTTCCGCCTCATTTTGATCGAGTCCCGTATCCATCGTCTTGCCCGCTACTACAAGACCGCCGGCCAGCTCCCTCCCACGTGGAAATAGTATCAATGTCGTGTCATGCTTGTTTTTGATGTGTGTTTCCAATGCTTGTTTTTTGTTTTCTTTCTGTTGCTTTTACTGGTTTTTGTTGTGCTGTTTTTGCTTTTTTCAGTTCTCCAATCATCTCCAAAACAAAAGTCTATATTCGACAGTACGTCTGAGTATCAAAGGGGGGAAATGAGGCACGCACGGGAGCAAGGGCACGGCGGAGACTAGCGAACGGAGGGGATGTGCGATGCACTTCTCGCTCTATCTCTTTCGTCCGTCGTGCGCTTGCTTGTTTGGGCTGTCTGCATTGAACCCTGCTCCGTATTCGTCTGCCTTAACTTGATTACCTGCGCCTGTCTTTGTATGTTGCTCTACTTTGTTCCATCCTAATAGTGAGTCTGCCACTGCCTCCGCCCTTGTTGCCTAAAGTGGTCCAGCGCTGTCAGATGCCGGTTCTAAGTCGTTTGGTTCCAAGACTCAATAAAAAAAAAAAAGCACGACTCTTTTATCACCAGCTTAATTTCGCAGGGCAGTCCTTTGGTTGACAAAATGAAAGGGCGCTTCATGTGCACGTGACTATTCCTTTTTGGGATGCCGAGAAAGAGAAGCAATTATCAGGCGATGCTGGTTAGATTGATTTGATTGCAACAGCGACGGATGGCGTGAGGAGTAAAAACTCATTTCAAACAAAAGAAAAAAATAGTGCAAAGCAGAAAAGCTCGGTTTGCGTTCTGGCTGGCTGCGTCTCTTGAGGAATGTACTGGCATCTCGCTGCTGATTTCAAAACTGTTGAGAGAGAGGATAGGATCCAGCCAGCTACTTCGGCCCGATCACCGTCGTTGATTCGTTCAGTATAAAATATCATCCGGAGATGAGGATCCCCTCTTCCCTCTTCTTTTTCCTTCTCTTTTACTCCGCGCCCAACAAGATTTTTTCCCTCTTTCTCCCCACTCTCTTCTCTCTACCCTCTTTTTTTTTTTTTTTTTTTGTCCCCCCTCTCCACCTCACATTTCAAATACCCAACACAAATCATAAAAATGTCGCTGTCGTCAAAGTTTATCACTCAGGTCCGAGGTCAGGTACTGTCAAGAGTCCCCCGATCTGCCTCCGCCGGCCTTGTTGCAGGCTCGTCCCTGAGGGCGGCCCAGCAGCTGAGACAACAGCAGCCGCAGCTGTCCTGGTCGTCGATGAATCATACGATGCAATCGAGCGTCCCCATGCGCAGTTACAGCTCACGGCCAGCCGAAGCCGATCATCACCACGGTAAGCCGAAAACAGAAAGGACCCCTTTTCGCAAAATTAATTCATCCAAAGAATATCTCACACCTCCATGTGGAAGGGAAACCACAGTGACAAAAGAACAAGGAAAAGGATGATCAGTTTTATTGTTCCTGCATTACCATCATACACCACACCACACACACACACACACATGCGTCATATGCGTCATCCCCATCCATCCTACTCATTGCCACATGTTGACGGTCGTCGTCAACAACTGTCGCTCTGAACCGTACCGCACATACAGTTATGTCTAGAGTCCGGTTTGAGTGTGGGGTTGGGGTTTGTTGTTGATGCTGTGCTGCCAGCCGTTGGACCGAGCGAGTTAAGGTTTTTCTCGGTGCCTGTCACGCTTTATTATTATCCCACGGGCAACGTGTTTCCATCACTCGATGTCCCCACTGTCACACAACATGCTCCCACAGCTCTTGAGCCCATCGACCCTCACTCCTCCCTCTCTCATCCCCATTCTTCGTTATTCGTACCATGACTCCTACATACACACCCGACCTATCACGCCAAATTTACTAACATACATTCATCCCTACTGGACCGACGTCTATAGTTCGCCCAAAAGTTACGCTCGCCACTCTGCGCAAACTGTACAAGCGCAAGGAGCCCATCACAGTCATGACTGCCCATGACTTCCCCACTGGCACCTTGGTCGACAAGGCTGGTATCGACATGACCCTCGTCGGAGACTCGCTAGCCATGGTCGCCCTCGGTTACACCTCCACATCCGAAATCACCCTGGACGAGATGCTGCACCACTGCCGTGCCGTCGCCCGCGGAACCCGATCTAGCTTCCTTGTGGCCGATTTGCCCTTTGGAACATACGAGACCAACCCCGATCAGGCTGTGAACAACGCCGTCAGAATGCTGAAGGAGGGTAAAGCTGAGGCTGTCAAGTTGGAGGGTGGCAAGGAAATGGCCCCTACCATCACACGTCTCACCCAGGTCGGCATCCCCGTCTTGGGCCACATCGGCCTCACACCTCAGCGCCAGGCAAGTTTAGGAGGATACAAGGTCCAGGGCAAGACCGTCGCCAAGGCCAAGGCCATGATTGAGGATGCACTTGCACTCCAGCAGGCTGGATGCTACGCCATTGTGCTGGAGGCTGTCCCGGAGCAGGTTGCGAGACACATTACCAACGTCCTCAATATCCCCACGATTGGTATTGGCGCTGGCGCAGGCTGCTCAGGCCAGGTTCTGGTTCAGCAAGATATGCTGGGTCTCTATGGCCGAGTCCCCAGGTTCTGCAAGACATATCGTAGTCTTGCGGACGATATTGTGGGCGCACTGCGCGAATACAGCGCGGATGTGAAGTCCGGAGCCTTTCCGTCTGAGGAGCACTGCTACCCTATGCCTCAGGCGGAATTGGAGCGATTTATGAGCATGATTGGTGAGGAGAAGGCGGCCGTGGAGGGACAGCAGAAAGTTGCAGCACCAGAGCCTGCAACTGCTGGCGGAATCGCCTAAAGAACGTTTCGATACAATACCTTGTACTTTTTACTACTTGCAAAAATTAAAGAATAACGAATAGCAACCCCAGTTGTATTTCAGGAACAAAATCAATGGGTGTGTTTATTTCTGTTTCATCAACCCTACACCAGCCTGCTTGATCGCTTTTTTGCTCTCTTCCTCGCATTCACGTCCATGTTTCACATTATCACAATCATCTCCGAATGGGATTCCTTCAGGCACCAAACCACATTTTTATTTTAGCGCCACAGATTTCTTGTCCTTTTGCAATGCGCCACATGCCTTTTTTTGTTTCTGCGAGTGTACCTACAACAAAAAGATCCTTTTCCAGGAGCAAGGGCACATCCCTAACGTGCCATAAGTGCTGTGAGCCAATTAACACGCGCACGCGTCCATCGCGCTGTTATCTCGTTCGACTCCTCTGGAGTTAGCATTGAATCGGAGCGTGAGAGAGGGTGAGAAGGAATTCAGGGATAAAGCACTAGCGAGTTCGTGGAGAGGCTAATAGAAAAGGTCGGGGCGAAGAGTGGAAGGAGGCAGCTATGGGGGAGAAGAAAAACTGAGGAAGGGGGAAACGCGGGTGATCGAAGGCGATGAACCTGCGGCAATTTGTTTATTCTTTTTATTTGCAACCTATCTTGAGGTCCATTCGAACTCATTACCGACGGTGGGGGTGGTGAATGTGTGAGGTCGAAGATCAAACCATACAATTGGGTCAAAACACATCGTCAGGTTGTCTAAGTTTAGGCAGCGACGGAGTAACTCTCATATGCCTTGACTGGGCATGCCGCACTCTCTAATGAGATGAATGACGAGTGAGGTTACAGACACTGAAGACGCGTTATTGATATCCATGCCCCTCCACACTCTGGATATCGTGCAGCCTCTGACCGACCAGCGCGCTAGCCGCCACGTCGAGGTCACTTCTGAGGGTGCCGCCGGAGCTTTGCCAGTGGAAGAGCGGTGGATTTTTCTGATAGCACGTCAAAGGCTCTATCATACGCAGGTGAATGTCTCCGGCGGCTAATCCACAGCAGCTTTCGGACATGTGGGTTGAGTGCTGCCGATTCAGTTCTGGAGACTTCTGCATCGGATGTGGAGACACCCATATACCTCCCCAAGGAGAACTTAGCGAGGTTTTGGAGGTAAAACGCAGTGTTGGAGGCCGGGCAGGCGTCTTCCTAGACAATATCAAGAGGGTCCCAGTTGAATAGCTCTATTTGGATTTTGCTGTCAAAGACCTGCCAGAGGAGAGGAGTTCCAGGCGCAGTTGACGATCAGACATGGTAGTAAGATCATTGGGCTAGAACCCTGTTCGAGCTTATTATGCTGAGAGAACGTCCACAAGATAATGACGCGGCCTTGATAATGAATCATCGCTACATGGTGGTGATGGAAGGAGGCCTCAGGGACGGAGCCCACTAAGTCTCATTACGGCCAGTAAAAACAAGCGATGCTTTTGCTTCCTTGACATGTAGTCCCCAGAACACTTTGTCAAAGGAATCCATAAGAAATTTCTTGCATATTCTCTGTCTGGGTCGTGAACAGGACATCCAACACGGCTATAGCGCTGCGACTGGTGTATTACTATGATAGAAAGAGGTAGGCAGGATATGCCACGACGAAGCGACACAAGGAAAAGAGGCTTGTCACGAAGTAGCTCGCTAGAATGAGAGGCAAAAAAGGTTGGTTGTTTTGCCACAATGTGTTAAACTAAAACTAAATGAATAGACGCAATTTACCACAGAAACACGGGAATGGGACAGAGTGAGCATCGGAGGCGATGAGGCTATTTCAAAAGCGAGCGAAGGAATGAGTTATGAAAATGCCCCCCAGATTCAAAGGAGCTTTTGCATAGGGTTGCTGCTCCGCTTTAAAAGTCCGATCCCGCGATCTGTTTATTTGGAAGCATGGACCATGGACCATGTCATGGCGGGAATACACACGGATTGGACACATGCGACATGTGCAAGGTAAAGGCGAGGACGGACGGGTATCAGGGGACAATTGTCCATTTTTAGAGAAAATCGCGTCTATCTGCCTCCTTTTTGTTTCGATTCAATGGGGTTCAATACAGTTGGTTTTTTTACTCTCGTATCTGTTCTACGAACAAAAAGGATACACTGATAAACTCCTTGTTGGTCCAGGTGGTTTCTCATCGTACACGGTGTACTTGTACGTCGCAGATGATAAGGCGCGTCTCTCAATACCCGCGGCCATTGCCAATCGATGCAAGCACACAGCTTGTCCCGTCTATCCAGCCAATGGCCATTAGGCTGGAACCATATATGCACAACAGGAATAAAACCTTGCCATTTGAAACCCGAGGAACGGAACAGAAAACCTGGAAGGTATAAAGATGCTACAATTCCCCACATGTATACATATTGATTACACGTAAAAAAAAGAAGAAAAAAAAAAAGGCAAACAGAAATATGTGTACGACAACCACAGGAACCAAAGGCTATGAGCAGAGACATCGTCGTCATCATCCTCAACCGCATCATTCGTTTTCTTCTAAGATCTGGATCAGGCTGGATGTTGAAAATGAAATAATTAAATTTTTGTGCTCCACCACCTTCTTTCTCTGTTCATGCGCGGGACAGGAACGCACTCTTCGAGTAACAATAACAAGAACACGACATGTTTGGGATCGCACGGACAAAGCGGCACGATTAGAGAACGAGAAGGAATAACAGTGTGTTGCTGCCACAGAAACACATCGTTCTCTGTGAGTGAGTGCCAACTCTCAATTGAGTGAATAGACAATGTTGTGGGATAGCAGTGCCATGAAAAACCTGCAATGAACATCGATATTTATGGATGTTCAACTGAAGGATCGAGATCTGCCCGCTGTGGCAAACAACACACGGGACTGGATCGGACCAGTGGAATAAAGAGACCACGGATCATCCTTTCAGAAGGAAGGGGCAGACGGGATAGGAGGAGAAAGGAGATTTTTTCTTTTCCGTTTTGTGGCCCTGCCTCGACTCGATAATGGATGATGATTGACATCAACTGTTTGTTCGAGTACAACTTAGCCAATTCAATGCGCAAACTGAGGGCAGAGAACATCGCCAATAGACAACATCGTGTGCCAGCAATTGTTGCATGCATGAACTAGGTCTTCTAGCAGAAAGTAATAAAAAGACCATATCCCCAACGAACTGCTTCGTTTCTTCTCTTCCTCTTTACCTCAACCATACTGTCAAACCCGTCCACTCCTTCCTTCACAGCTGGTTCCACTCTCTGGAATCTCATTTCCTTTCCATTCCCAAACTGTAATCAACCCCCCACTCATTTCGCTCATTGCACGCCCCACTTTCTCCACAAAAAAAAATATTTTTCATTTCCAGCTTCACTGCAGTCCCGTTCACTTTTTTCAAGTTCACACTTCTTACAAAAATATACACCATGTCCGCCGATATCAAGGCTTTGAATGACCTTGTCAAGGCTACCCAGGAGCAGACCACTCCCGAAGCCAAGAAAACCCAGGCTGCCAAGGTCGCAGACGAGGTCAAGAAGCTGGGCATCGTCAAGGCCTTTAACGCTGGCCAGCTCGTCAAAACTCTGACCACTCTGCTCGAGAACAAGAAGCATGCTCCCCTCCGGGAAGCTGCCTACGATATCCTCGCCAGCGTGAGCAAAGCAGTTGGACAGGCTGGCGAACCCTACTTGATTCCCTTGGTTCCCAAGGTATTGGATGGATATGCTGACAAGGTTGCCTCTGTGCGCGAAGCTGCAGAGGAGGCTAGCAAGGCCATTATGGCTCTTCCTTCACGCTACGCCGTCAAGCTGCTGCTCCCAGTCCTGTTCGACTCAATCGAGAATGGACGCTGGCAGTCGCAGTGCGGAAGTCTTCAGCTTCTGGCTGGACTCTCAAAGACCTCGCCCAAGGTATCTCCACGGTCTCCAGCAAAACAAAATCAAACAAAAAAACCATCGCATGCATGGTCCTGCTCAGCTGGCTAACCATTGTTATTGCCACCCCCACAATATAACAGCAAATCAGCTTGTGCCTTTCTGAAATTGTGCCTGTCCTGAGTGCCAGCATGTGGTCGACACGCCCGGAGGTAACAAATCGCAATCTTTTTTTTTGTTTCAGTTTGCCAGTTACATTTTTACACTGCGATAGCTGGACTGGCCGACCATTGACACGGCTACTCTCGCTCTCATTTAGGTGCGTGTCGAGGCAACCAAGACGACAACTGCTTGCTTCGAGGTCGTCGGTAACCCCGATCTGACCTCCTCCATCCCTTTCCTGGTTGGATGCATCAACCGTCCTGAGGAAGCACCAGAGTGCATTCACCAGCTCGCCTCCACAACGTTCGTAACCACAGTTGAGGCCCCAACCCTCGCCATCATGAACCCATTGCTGATCCGTGGATTAGCAGAGAGATCGCCTGCCATTCAACGTCAGACGTCCGTCATCATCGACAACATGTGTAAGCTCGTGGAGAACCCTGCTCACGCTCATCAATTCTTACCAAAGTTGTTGCCTGGATTGGACCGTCTGATCGAGATCGCTGCCTCGCCCGAACTCCGCTCTGTGGCTGAGCGCGCTCGTGCCACCTTGGTCCGTGTCGGAGGAGGTGAGAAGGCTCAGGAGGAGAGCACACTTAATGTTGCTTATGAGGTCAAGCCAGCAGAGGTCCTCGAGACATTGAAGAAGACGATTGGATCAAGTCTCAAGATCGATGACTTTGTTCAGACCAGCCTGAACTACAGTGCTACCCTCTGCTCTGAATTGATCACCAGCCGTGACTTTGAGGCCGATGCCTGGGATGCTTCAATCATCCCTTACCTGTTGACTTTCATCTCCAAGGATGAGGCCAAGCGCGTGGCAGCTGCGGTTCACAAGGTTTATCTCGACTTTGATGCCAAGAATGCTCTCTCCAACGCCGCCGTCGCTGATGTCGAGGAAGGCGAGCTTCTCTGTGACTGCGAGTTCTCTCTCGCGTACGGTGGTATGATCCTGTTGAACAAGACCCGTCTTAACCTCCGCCGTGGTCAGCGCTACGGTCTTTGCGGACCCAACGGAGTCGGAAAGTCTACGCTCATGCGCGCCATTGCCGATGGACAGCTGGAAGGATTTCCGCCAGCGGATGAGCTGCGCACAGTCTTTGTCGAGCATAATTTGCAAGCCGAGGAGGCTGACTTACCCGTTGTCGAGTTTATGTTCGCTGATCCCAAGCTTAGCAACATCCCCCACGAGGATGTTGTTGGAAAGTTGGCCAGTGTCGGGTTCACGCCCGCAATGCAGCAGCAGGCTGTGGGCTCTCTCTCCGGTGGTTGGAAGATGAAACTGGAGTTGGCTCGTGCCATGTTGATGAACGCCGATATCCTGTTGTTGGATGAGCCCACCAATCATTTGGATGTGCACAACGTTGCTTGGCTCGAGAACTACCTTACTAGTCTTACCAACGTGACGTCGATGATTGTGTCCCACGATTCGAGCTTCCTGGACACCGTCTGTACAGGTATCATCCACTACGAGAGCCGCAAGCTCAAGAAGTACCGCGGCAACCTCTCCAAATTTGTCGAGCAGTACCCCGATGCCAAATCCTACTACGAGCTCAAGTCGTCATTGGTTACATTCAAGCTACCCGAACCCGGTTTCTTAGATGGTGTCAAGTCCAAGGACAAAGCTTTGCTCAAGTTCATCAATATTTCCTTTACTTACCCAGGCAACACTGTCCCTACGATCAAGAACATGTCTGCGCAGGTTTCGCTCAACTCTCGTGTTGCCGTCATTGGTCCCAACGGAGCTGGTAAATCGACGTTGATCAAGGTTGTGACTGGAGAGACTATTCCCCAGGTTGGTGAGGTCATCAAACACCCCAACTTGCGTGTTGCCTATGTTGCTCAGCATGCTTTCCACCACGTTGAGCAACATTTGACCAAGACACCCAACGAGTACATCCGCTGGCGCTATCAGTTTGGAGAAGATCGTGAGTTGGCCAGCAAAGCCTCTCGCCAGATCACACCTGAGGAAGAGGCCCAGATGAAGAAGTTGGTTCTGTGGGAGATCAATGAAAAGATCGAGAAACTCCAGATTGAGGATCTTTATGGACGTCGTAAGGCCAAGCGCTCATTTGAGTACGAAGTACAGTGGGTTGGTCGTACGTATGAGGACAATGCTTGGATCTCTCGTGAGAAACTTGAGGAGTGGGGCTTTGAGAAGCTGCTTCAGGCGTTCGATGACAAGGAGGCTGCGCGTGCTGGAGCTTGGACCCGCTCTTTGACGGCTGTTGAGGTCGAGAGGCACTTGGGCGATCTTGGTCTGCCCGCAGAATTCGCGACACACAACCACATCAAGGGTCTTTCCGGTGGTCAGAAGGTCAAGGTGGTTCTTGCAGCAGCCATGTGGCTGAACCCCCACATCTTGGTCTTGGACGAGCCCACGAATTATTTGGATCGCGACTCTTTAGGAGCGCTGACAGAGGCATTGAAGGAGTTTGGCGGCGGTGTTGTGATCATTTCTCACCACCGTGATTTCACAGAGGCGATCTGCACAGAGACGTGGAGTATCGACGCAGGAGAGCTTACAGTGACCGGTAACAACTACACACAGCGCGCGGAGAGCAAGATTGTGCAGAAGGAAGCCGAGACGAAGATCGATGCGTTTGGCAACGTTGAGAAGGTCAAGTCAACACGCAAGCTGTCACGCAAGGAAGTGAAGGAGAAGCAGAAGCGTCGTGCCGCAGCCAAGAAGCGCGGTGAGGAAGTATCGGAGAGCGAAGACGAGCTGTAAAGAATGATTGAAAACCCCCAAAAAAATGGACCCTTATCTGGGCTCTTGCTTCTGCTGTTTGTATGAAATCCCCCTTTCAATCTACTCCCCTCTCCCTTTCATGTCATTCGCACTGCTTTATGATAGAAACCATGTTGCATCCTGTTTTGTCTTCCATTTTTCACCGCAATAAATGAAAATAAATAAATGCCTTGTTGATTGTGTTGGGGTGATCAAAAACTCCGATGTGGACAAAGACAATTTGACGACGTTAGACAATTCGGCAACGATTGATGGGGATTAGACAATTTAGCGGCCATCGAAAATTCGACAATTTGGCGGTCCTGGAAACCATCTTGCCTCGCACGATTTTTTTTTTTTTCGTTGCTTTGGTTCATTCATTTCGTTGGCTCGATCCCAGCTTCCTTCCTCCGTCCATCGGTTTTCAAGTACGCGTTATCCCACCGATCGCCTTTTTCTTTTTCTTTTTTTTGCTCTCTGGGCGCCCAACATACATGGGATATCGATCATGCTCAGTTTAAGTTAACGTTGTCACTTACCGAAGATTACAAGCGCCACAGACAGGCAAATGGTCTTTTTTTTTTCTTTTAAATAAATATATTCATATTAGATACTTGTGTATTGAGTGAAAGTCGAAGAGTCTGCTAAGTCTGTGTTTTGGGTTTTCTGTTAGGGCGGTTGGCTTAGAAGCAATGATCGACAGGGCAGAAAACCATTGCAAAGTCGCCTTAAAACTACCTGCTCTCGGGAAAGATAAGGACAACAATTTATATGAATAGGGATTCTCCTACGCGTCTCCGTTATTGTTTTTCAAAGGAACGAAAACGGAAATATTTCTTTTGTTCGTTATGACGATCAGTTGCGGGTTAGAAATGCAGAATGAGCAGAGCGAATTTGTTTGGAAAAAGCATATTTTGCTTAGGGAAATAAAGGAAAGGGCCAAAGGGCGTTGAGGCCTGGACTAAGGAGCCAAAGGAGCACATTGGATTGACTTTGGTCATGAATTGGTCAACAAAATCCATCGATCGATCACTTTCGCGGTTTTTCTCACGCCCAATCCACCGTTGCCCATGACTTTGAAAAACAGTGTCTAGACGTGCACGTCTACTCCTTTTTACGGTCACACTACACAACATTCCTGTAAGAGACTGGGTTACAGTGTTGCATATTTGCTCTTTCCCACCCTGCTTCTTTCTCAATAGTATTTACACCGTCTTTCGCCATCTGTTCTTTATTACCAAATCACCACACAGACTTGCAGATTGCGAAAACCCCCCAAAATAAAATAAAAAAGTGCGTTTCAGAGTTGAATTGGAAAGATGCAAGCCATTTCGGCAGTAAAGAGTTTTTGGAACAAGTGTGGAGCCTCAAAATAAACATGCAAAGAAAGAAAAAAAGAATTGATAGTAAAGCGCTACGTTTATTGAAGTACCAGGTCAGCTAACTCTAATAAAACACCCACATGCGCTGTAAGAACGATCAGACCCCCGTTGGGTGAAACATCTGGATAGAGCTTATAGGAAGAGCATAGAGCATGAGGTGTGGAGCATGGAGCATAGCCCTAGAGCGCGCGAACATGAGCTGTTTGTAAAATGAACAGGCTTTTAACGATTGGCTATTTCGTAGTACGATCCTACCCCTCATTGGCCGGAGGCTGCCCATGGCTAGCGCGCAAACAACAACACCTCGATTGTGGGCGGATTATCAACAAGAGCCTTATGTGAATGTTGTGTCTTCTCTGCAGTCAAAGGCGA
This sequence comes from Dissophora ornata, assembly GCA_025201705.1. Taxonomy (NCBI): domain Eukaryota; kingdom Fungi; phylum Mortierellomycota; class Mortierellomycetes; order Mortierellales; family Mortierellaceae; genus Dissophora; species Dissophora ornata. The sequence goes on from MU616644.1 coordinate 35,158, forward strand.
GGGATATTCGGTTAAATCCCCCTCTGTGTCGCACCAGATGAGAAATGAAAGAAGAAAAAAACAATTGCAAAAACGCGATTGTTTATCGCAACATCATTAGAAGCGATATGACGACCCCTGCTACAATAATAAATGTACCGTTTACCTTGGTATAAAACCCCCCTTTTCTTCTTGCAGGGGAGAGGTCTACAGCTATAACGCGTCGCGCGAATGCTTTGGGCATGACAGTTTTAAACGTTTTATTTTATTTTTTTGGCGGGCGAATGATATTATACATCATTTGCAGCCTTCCTCCCAGGCCCCGCCCCGCTCCTAGGGACTTCTTTGTGGGGGCTGCGCTTTCCCGAAGTTCTCGTGACAGTTTTGCCTGTCAGCAGAGGCATGGGACTCCCCATGACCAACAGTCGCGCGTCCACCTTGTGTGTTCATGTGCACTTGTTGTTGTTCTTGGCCACGGGCTTTCAGTGTCACTTTCTGGCACCAACAAACACAAACAGTGATAGACATTGTTACAGAAAACATAGAGCGTGGCCGCAAAGGTAGGAGCTGCTTGATAGCCTACAAGCGTCGAATATTAAAATAGTATGTTACGTTAGCTATGTCAACAAACACGCCGTTGGGCACATGGGCTATGTCCTTTTCTCCTTTGATGGCTTTCTTCGCTTATTCACGTTGCTTCCTTCACAGCTCACAATGGTAAGACTATGTTTTCATTGGATGGCTGAGTGCTTCATGATGATGGGCGTTGAGGAAGGTTTGTTTATGCGTGGCATTCGAATTTAACCTGTGCATGGGTTATTTTATGTTGCGAGGTACCCAAATGTACACATGGGCAGGACTTCCCTAGCAGGACATGCAAATCTTTGTCTCTTTGAAAAGTAATTTATTTTAATGGCTCCGTCATTTCGCAAATGATCTTCCTTCCACCGGTCAACTCGCAGAATCTGTAACGAGGGACCCTCAATCAACTGGATTGATACACAAGATAAATTAAATGCTTAACAAGGGCATCGTGACGGCGTACAGTCTACGCGGGTGTAGGTTATAAAGGTGACGATGGCGTTAGCGTACAGCTCTACTAGTGTTGCTCTGCTCATGTTTATAGCCTAGAGGCAAATAGGATGCCTACTAGGGTGCACTGGATCTTAATCTTTCTTTTTATGAGGAGATAAGTACATACCTAATGCAGGCCAAGCAGATAAATAACTGTGCGCGCATAATAACCTAGAAAAACAAAAACGAGGCCCCTCCACCACTGTTGTGGTTCGTGCTAGGGCGGAACTAGTTCCCGTCCGACGAAAAAGACTCGGCGGAGGAAACTCGAACCCCCCCCCCAGAATAGAATCTGACCAGACAGCAAGCACAAGACATCCCTGCCAGAGCGTTTATGCAAGTGGATCTGTTTACACTTTCAAAAAAAGAAAAAAGAAAAGAAAACAGGGAAAAAAAATAAAAAAATAAAAAAAAGGAGAGCACCAGTAGAGGAGGATTTGGGGGAAAGAGAGAGAGATGGAGGGCGTTTATTTTTCTGTTGAGGTTGACCAACGGTTAAGAGCCCTCTGGGTGGGATGACTGGGCAGAGAGGAAAGACACTTTCTACTTTGTGTCACGGTATTTTTCTCCACGATCACACTCAATTTATTACAAGTAAAGTTTAGTAAGAAACCAACCGGGCCATGTCAATATTATTCAACAAGAAACATGCACGGGGTCAATGCATCACTATATGCCATTGTACTGTACAACTCATTGAAAAAAACGCAACAGATTTGTTTGTAAACAAACCCGTACCGAGAAGGTATATAGTCGAAAAATGCGCAATGAAGCGATGGAAGAACTGCGAGAATGTACATGAATACACAACATGACCTCTGCATCTCTATGCGACGTCCAGGTGCAACCAGTGTCTTTCTCAAACGATATTTAAACGTCAACTTTCCGCCAATACGCCCTCCACATTTTGTTTTATCCAACTAATGTTATAGGTCTCTTCTTGCTCTTTTGTTCTCCTCCCTGAATCCAACGTGGTCGTAGAATCGCTGTTCTGTAATTATTCGAACATCCATCCTCCCTCGGCCTTCAACTCCCGAAATACAATCATCATCCTCCCTTCCGCCTCTACGCTCACACAACACCCCAAACACCCCCACGAACCCCCACGAACCCCCACGCACAACCTCACTGCCTCTTTCTCAGCCCCTTTTTTCCTTTGCACAGTATCCCTTCAAGAATACCATCATGACACACTTATCCGACGTCTCATATCTCCAACGCGGCATTGGTACAGCTTGGTTCTATTGCTGGTTTGTCGTCTACGTCTATCGCTGGGATCGTTTTGAAGCCCTTCGACTGCGGAGACTCCTGCGCTTTGAACTTCGCAGCATTGTCACATTGCTCGTCCTCATCGCTTTGGCTCTACAACTAGCGTAAGTCTTGATCCTTAGAACACTCCAACCACTGACCCGCTCCCGTCACCCCATCAACCTACACCTCTTGGTCCGCCCATCCATACACAAACACATACAGACAACCCCGCATATCACTCCACCCACAAGCGCTCCTCCACAGTCCCTGCCTCACTCGCTTCATGATTCTGTTTACATGTTTTGTCCCCATCACTCTCATGTTACACGGTATTACTTCATCCGAGATATCCTGTGTTATGAAGGCGTAACCACCACAAGCACAATGCGGCATACAACACTAAATCGACACACAACCAACTTTGACTCCTGATGTAAACCTCTCAATCCTGATCGAAGACCACCAATGCTCTGACCAAGCTTGGGACACCGCTCTCGCTGTTTCTTATTGGTTCGACATCTCCCTTATTCTACGTACTACATTTCCGCCCACCTAACTTTACCCCCTGTCGTTTGGTGTGATGTCCCAGTCCCACATCCCAAAATGCACAGTGATGTGTACCTGTTACCGCCAAATCCATCGCGATTATCTCATACATCCCTCTGTTTTGTTCAACAGATACGACATAGGAAGCGCTAGACTAAAATACCTCGAAGGCTTTTGGGTCAATCCAATAACCAAGGAAATCCAGTCCAGGCCAGCACAAGCATGGAGTGAATCAGACATGATCCATGTCGAGCCCCTCTATTATACGTTGGCCTGTGCTCTCTCATTCGAGAACTCAGTCTTCTTCTTGCTCCAAGGATTCTGGAACTATATTTCCAAGTCCGTCACAAAGTCGTCATTCATGTCGAGTCTTGAGTTCAAGATCAATATGGTGGCCTCTTGTTTTGCCATCGTTCTGTTCCCGACAGTCCAGTTCGTGTTCCGAAAAGACTTCGTGTACAGAGAGGCAGCGCCTCAGATGCTGTTCAGCATCTTGACCTTCATCACCGGGGCTATGTGCATCAGGACGCATTTCCGCTTGAAATCTCTTATCAATAACGCACGCGAGGTCTCAAATGAGACGACAGCACACGTCCTTCAAAAGCTTGAGTACTTCAAGGACATGGTATGTTCAGATGTAGCTGCGGTAACTGTAGCTTTCATTCCTGCGTAGGTTTCAGGTTGACTAAAATGTTCCCGCCAATGCTTTCTTGTTTATTCTTGCGCTATAGAATATGGTCCTGTGCTTCAGCCTTTTTGGAGTGTCGATTCCCTTGGGCATCATGTCCGCTGATGGTTTGACCCCGAACCCTATTGTCGCAACGGACAAGTTCGCATCTGATTTCTTGATTACGAACATGAATTTTTTCGAGTTCATCATTTGGTAAGTTTGAACAAAGACCCTTTCTCCATGGCTATGAAGACAGACAACGTTGTAATGCATGAATATTTGTGGCTAAGCAGATCCAGTGTCTTCCTTCCCGCGGGTTTTCCTATTCCAGGGTGACCTTGACCCTGATCTTCTACCCTCGCAAGACAGGTGTAGGCTCACCTTTCAGCTCTGGTTCCTCGGACATGCCCTCACTCGCCACTGCTAAACGTCACACCCAGCGGAGCGAGCCGCGAGATGCCCACCTTCCACGGTTTAACGACGTCAAACCCCAAGAGATCGATCTCTACGGCAAGCCAGATTACATGCATGAATTGGATCACAACCCTGCTTGGTCAAACGAGGACCTAGAAATGACTCACCACAACTACTACACGCTAAGCACCGAGAACCTCCAGGCCACGCCCGCTTCTGTGATGCAGCCTGTTTCAGAACCACTCCCTCCCCCAGCTACAGCTGCCCCCGCTGCTTCTGCCCCTGCTGCTGCAACCACCTCTGCCCCTATTTCTAGCCCGGATACCGCCCCTTCATCCACGAAACCGAAGGGCAAGCCTAAGATGCACTCGAATACGGTCTACTACCACGAGGGTCTCGTCAAGGCTAAGACCCAGCAGCGCCAGCAAGATCAAGAGTTCTATACCCGAAGCCTCGAGAGCGACGCCCTCGCCAACCCTAATAACAGTTCCAGCTCTTTGCCTGGTCGATCTGCTTTCCCGACCGGGCAACAGCCTCTGTGGAATGACAGTGGCAGTCAGCGTGCCCTGATCCAAAAGCCCAAGAATCCAATGAGAGGCAAAACTGGCTCTTTAGACTTTAGAGCTCCACGCGAATACCCTTCCTTGGCGCAAGAGACTGCCGACATCCACCGGACCGGCTCCTCTGGTGGCAGTCGTCAAGTCACCCCCATTCACACAGCCTCTCCTTTGGGCCAACGGGAGCGTGGATTCTCCTTAGGTAGCGGTCGTCAGAACCAATCATACGAAACAGCTCTTCGCACAGCCTCTCCATTGGGCCAGATAGACCGGTCTGTCTCCTCGGGCACCAGCCGACAGCAGCAGCCTCAGTCTCAACTTCCGCCCCCTAAGACCAACCACTCGTACCTACATCATAGCCTTCAGCAACCACGAAAGCTGCAGCAGCAACAGCAACCAATGTATAACGAGATGGCTAACGGTGCGCGGGCCGCCACTGCACTCGCCGCGCCCCCAAGAAGCAATAGTGGTGAGAGCGACCGGAGTATGATTCAGATTGCTTACATCCGCAGCTTAGGTCAAGGCGAGGGTCATGGAACGACAAATTTTTATGAAGAGTTAGGTCGGGAGCATTTGAATACTGCAACGACTGCCGCCAATGACGCGTCAAGGCCATATTCCCCACGACACTTTTAAAATCGAAAAATGTAGACACCCTCTCTCCTCCCGTCTTTTAATACATTGTATAGTCCAATCAAGGTTGCAGATAACCCCCGCGCCCATTCAAAAGAAAAGCTAAAGCATCAAAGATCCTCCCAACAAAAACAATAAAGGAAACCAAGACAGAAAAGGAAGATGAAAACAACTGTACAGTAGATGGAACACCCGACCGTACACACACAGTACAGACGGCGTTTTTTTGGTTTTTTGCTTTTGCTTTTTTGTTTTGTGGATTGTTGAAAAAGTGGGCACAAATCACCTTGGATTCCGGCTGGGCGCTTTGTGTTCAAGATTTTTCTTTCTCCAGTTGTCCTGCTGACAGCATGAATCAACAAACAACAACATTTTTACTCCAGGTCAAAAGAACCCCCCACAGAGAGGTTTTCGTCCTTAATGAATTTCAAGGCAATTCGCAAAAAAGACCAGGCCAGTTTGGTCACACAAAACGGCCGCTGCGTGCGCGATAGAAGTGGCATTGTACAAAGCACCAAGCGATCGATGTGTTTATTGTTTGTATCACAAAGCAAGAAACAGAGGGATGTCATCTTCGCCCTCGTTCTAGCCACACGGAAGTCCGGATGAGCGCTGACACAAACAATCGTGGGCTCGTAACACCCCCATTTTCTTCTACTGCTTCATTTCATAAGGTTAATCTGGGCTTCGTGCAGCTCTCATATTAACAGTGAGGTGTTTGCTTGCCTAAACATGCTCGCTGTTTCCATTGTAGACTTACACTACCTCAGCATACTCGGCGTTTGGGTGGAAAGAATGAAACTTTCCGTCAAAAAATAGGTTGCTCACGCACAAAAAACAAGGTTGTCGATCGCCACTCCGATCGAACAACTCCACTGCTGATATCGTCACAGTACCTTCTAGGAAGGGCCTCTTCAGATTCTGCTGCCTCGGTCCCTCTCCCTCCCACACAGAGCAGAAACTCAAAACTGAGAAAAAAACCAGGGCACCTCAAGAGAAAGATAGGTAAAGAGAAAATGAAAACGTAAGTGATTGTGCAATGTTTGTCATCAAGCCATTTCTTCCCAGATGCAATTTGTGCAGATTTTGATGTTTGAGGGGTTTTGTTTCGCCATTTCGACTGGCATTGCCTTGGCCATGCCTTGGCCTCACACCACTTGACCCTCCACCCGACACCCGACACCCCCCACACCCGGCTCTGTGCTCAGATGGCCAAAGTTTCCTTGAACTTCGCCAGTGCTGTACTCGATAAGGTGTACACGCCAACATGATCGGACATTGACTGCTTCACGCTAAGATAAAAGAACCAATGAACAATGACCCCTTCGTCCCTTCTTGCCGTCGTATCTCTGACCAGGTCTCCTTCCCACCATTATCTCGTAATAGTTTTAGCGAGTTTATAGCCTCAGTCTTTAGCTCGTCAGACCCTTTTCCGTTCTTAATTTTTTTCTTTTCTCTTTCTATTCTCCGTGCGTTCGCCCTCCACACTTTTCGCCCTTCTTTGTGCTCGAAACACCCCTACATCCCTAATCCCAGCATATTCGTGTTCACCCGCTAGCCTTCACCCTCAAATATCTTCATCTCCACTTCCATCTCTATATCTCTCTTCTTTCTGGCACCCCCACACCTTTGGCTATCAGCGCCTAGCATCTATATACCCTCGAGCATAGCTCGCTTCATACAAAAAGCATCTAAGCAAACAACCGTCCATCATGACTCATCTCTCGGATTTTTCCTTCATTCAACGAACCATTGCCAATGGCTGGTTCATCCTGTGGTTCGTAATCTATGTCTACCGATATGATCGCTTCGAGGCCCTGGGCATGAAACGCATAAGGCGCTTCGAGCTTCGCTCGTTTGTCACCTTCATAGTGCTCATAGCCATCCCGACACACTTATCGTAAGTCCCTTGCTCTTATCTTCTTTTACTATTATTGCACTGTCCAATCCATTGACGATCCGCGGGGCTATGGACTGGCTTCAATGTGATGTGATGTGATGAGAATATACTGGCATTTTCCCTTCACTGTCTGACATGTGTTCAAAAAGCACATGCATTCCCAGAAGCTCACTGTCACCACAATAATGTACAATCAACTCTCAAAAATAATTAATTTACGTTGCTGTTGTACCTTGTCTGACCCTTGTAATGTTTGTTGGTTCTGATTCCTAATTACACAGGTACGATATAGGAATTGCAGCTATCAAGTACCAGGAAGGCTTTTGGACCAACCCTGCCACCAATCAAATCATCAGCCGCCCTTCAGTTCTGTGGTCGGAAACCAACCAGAACATTGCATCGATCCTGACCTACTGCCTGGCTCTCGCCATGGCGCTCCTTACGAGCTGCTTCTTTTTGTTGCAATCCTTTTATCACTACATCTCCAAGAACGTGACCAAGACCTCGTACATGTCGAGTTTTGAGTTCCGACTCAATATCGTGTGCTCGTGTATTGTGGTGGTGGCCTTCCCAGTGATCCAGTTCCTCTTTCGGGACGATCATGCACGCCAAGAGGCTGCGCCTGAGATGGCCTTCAGTGTTGTTACACTGATCATTGCATTGCTGGGTGTCAGGACTCATTTCAGGTTCAAAAGGCTACTGAGGGTCGCGTTGTTGTCGCTTACGGAAAACACCCAGAGTGTGGCCGAGAAATTGGAGTATTTCAAGGACATGGTACGTTTGCAGCGGTACCCGCTCGCTTTGTTCCCCCGATCGCGGTGGCAATGTTTTGGCACGAGCTCACATTTTTCTCGCATTGTCTCTTTCGCGTTTAGAACTTGATTCTGACGGTCTCCACGTTCATCTCGGGCTTCTCCCTGGGCACACTGTGCGTAGACGGTTTGAGTCCGAACCCAGTGATTGCGACCAACAAGTTCGCATCCGATCTCCTGGTCTGCAACATGAACTTTGTCGAGTTCATCATCTGGATGACCCTGGTCCTCATTTTCTACCCTCGCCGATCCATCGTCGGCAACGCTTTCGGATACACCAGTAACGGAAGTCTCTCGCGCACAGGAGCTAATGCAAGTGCTCGTCACGTTCAGAGCCAACAAAAACAGCCACCCAACAACGTATCGGACGAGAGCCTGGTGATCCCCTACAAGTCCCCTGAGGCTTCGGCGACAAAATCTAATAACGCAAGGCAGGAGTACATCGACATGCAACGAGCGCCTCGAGATTCGTACCAGCAGCACGATAACTATAACGACACTTATCCGCTCACACAGTCCTCAGGAATGACCTCGCCCGACGTTCTTCAACTCGACGTTTACAAATCCATGTATGACCCCCTCCAATCGAACACCAGCCCTTCTTCTGCTGCACCATCACCAGACGTTGGTCAACAACAACAACAGTTCCGTCTATCACAACAAACGCAACCCCAGCCATTGTTCCCAGGGATGAGAGCAATGTCTCCGACTCCATCACCTCTTTCTCCGACAGCAAGGCTTAATGGCGCTGGATCGCCATTATCGTTTGAATCTCAGCAGTACCCACGCGTTGCTAGTCCTGCTCCCGCCTATGGCAATGCGGTAGCTCGCCCGTCGACAACGGGACCGGCCACAGCGCGTGTGGGACAGCACACATTCGTGTTGGAGGATACTCCTGGGTCAGCAAATCAGCGTGCCAGAATGGCGATGCAACAGCAACAGCAAGGAAGTAATGGAAGTAGTGGAAGTGGTGGAAGTGTATTCACAGATGCTCAAGCGAGGCCTTCAACACCTACGCGTTCAAGGCAACGTAACCCATCTCAGAATTAGAATATTAGGATGATACGTACTGTGTTTTTTCCTCATCATTGAAATAGAGAACTGCATTCAGCTGCTTACATACGCCAATGTTACATGATCTACATTTATAACTCCACTCCGATTATGTCTTGCACAAGTCGAGTACCCTGATCTGGAAAAATATAATCTTCCCTCCCCCCCGTGAGAGTTCTAATCTTATTCCATTCGGATTAAACTTGACATTAAAAAAATTTTACACCCTGTTATTGAAGCGAAATAACAATGCCCCTCACATGGCTTTCAAGTTCTGTTGCCTTTCTAGCTATTTATTTGGGCTTTGGTCCTACTTTACACTGTACTTTACGTCGGATAGCAAAATGAGTATATTATGGCTGAATGGAAGGCTGAGAAGGCATTCGAGACAGGGAACGATAACGAGATGCAGAGGAGGAGGCGAAAAAAATGAAGGGAAACACGAAAGGAGCTTGATCTTGAGGTTGTATAGTATATGCTTATGGGCTTTCCTCTTCACACATCGTTACCATTTCCTCTGGCTCCCTACCGCGCAACCCAACCCAAAATATAGTATCGTAGCATTGTAGAATCTCACATGCTCTCTCATGCCTTCAGAGCTCAATGTTTCGCCTCCCTCGACACCTGTCTGAAGGCAAACATACAGTGTATAATGAGCACCCAACATTACCGACTGAATCTAAGTCAAAAACGTTAGAAACGTCTCCCTTGAGGCTGGAGAGTAGCGAAGCAAACAAACAGCAAAAACGTGTGCGTGCCGAGACTTAGCAACCCTTTATTTTAGCTTCAAAGCGACGTTATGTTCACCCGACTCGCCATCCTCATCGGAGCCTTCTTGGCTTTCTTCTTGACTTCCTTTTGCGAACTCCTCTTGCGATGTTCGGATGCTTCCTGCATTTCCAATGCTGCTGAGCGACGCGTCGTCGTTCCTTGCTAGTAGGTTCTCTCTACGGACTGCGAAAGAATATTGTTGACAGAGTGCTGGAGGTACGGCATAGTTGGCACTGCGTCACTGCGTACTTTACCTGGGGTCGAGGTCCTGAAGTATTGAAGTCATCCATCTCCATCGTCATCTCGATTCGCTCGTTGTTTTTTTTTTAATATCCAATAACACGTCTGCGATGTTCTGCATGAAATGGCGTTTCTCACCTTGTCCTTGACGAGCGAGCGTCATAGTGCTAGTTAAACATGCTGCTTCGTTTTTTGAACTTCTGCTTGGTGAGCGAGCGTCATGGCCCTAGTTAAAGCTGCGACTAACAATAACGATCTGCCGCCTCATTTCTTGGGCTTGCACTTGATGGACGCTTGTCATGGTCCTAGTGAAATCCGCGACCACATCAAAAATCAACTGCTTCATTTCTTGGACTTGTGCTTGATGGGCACTTGTCGTGGTCCTAGTGAAATCCGCGGCCACATCAATGATCTGCCGGCTCCTTTCTTGGAGGCTCTGATCGACGTCGTGAAGGAATTGGCGGGGCTTGGCGGGGGAGGCAGCCACGGAGCTGGCAGGGATGATGATGCGGTGATGCGGACTGAACTGGTTGGGCCTCCTGATGCTACTTGAGGTTGGTTCCGGAACACAGGTTGCTTCCCTGGCGGCAATCCCCTCGGCTCATGGGGTCTGGCCTCTCTTGGGTGTTACATTTGAATTGAGGTGGAGACTCTTGACGTATTGACACTGTCTGTTGTGAACCGATGGATTTGAGTTGAGGATTGACGTGTGGGGGCAGGCTGTGCACGCATGGGTGGCACATACATTTCGCCGGGTCGCAGGTGACCACCACTGCAGGAGTATCGGCGTGGTATCGGTTATTGCGCATTTCAAAAAAACTATTGTGCTCTTGACGAGGAGCTGTCATCACTTTGCCTCAGCTGAAGTATTGTTTTCAAAAATGAAGTGCCACCTTGCCTCAGCTGAAGTGTTGTTTTTCCTCAAATGTCCTCACTTTTCCTTCATTTTCCTACACCCACATGAGATAGTGAACGTATTCGTTCTTGTATCTCTGGGAGCATCAAAAATCGATGGTTGCGCATCAGAGGGAAAGTGTCACGATTACACCCCGTGGGAAATGTAATAGGATAAGCCACATGATAATACTTTATAAGAACCAATCTGGCAAGGTAGCTTTTTCCACCCGCTCCTCCCAACCCCTGAACCCCGAACCAAGAAACTACTCACGACTTCTCCATTCACCAAATTCACCATTGACTGTGGGAACTGCCGGGATAGAAAACGGCCTTTGAGTAACGGTCAAACGCGCGCGCACACCACACGCGACACGCATAAAAGCAAATTTAGATCTCAGTTGAATGCAACGCACCGCCGCTTTATTGCATTGTCTATAACGAGCACATGAGGGTCGCCCAGAACCCTGCCAACAGGCCCTTTGTCGAATGGCTGCTGCGCATTGGAGAGCCAACAGTCTCCTCCGGTACAACTACCGACTATGGCAAGATCCCTGACGAGTGCCTCTTTCAGCCACCGGATCTTATCAGGGCTAACAACTCTCCCGCCAAGGGGATATATCCCAACATTGAAACTACTGGAATCCAGGCAAACCTCTTTAACGCCTTCGATAATCAGGCCACAAAGATGCTCCATGGCGGCAAAGTAAAAATTCATTTCGCCCAAGACTCCGTTCCTGATCCCAAGGACGCAGTCAGATACAGCGCCGAGTATCTACATCCTCACTCCAGGTGCCGAATCTCTTTGACGACTGTCAGTCGCTCTCTCATCGCCAGTGAGTTCGACGTGAGATGGCAGGAGCTATGTCATACTTATGGCGATAACGATGGAAGTGTCAGTGAGTACCTTCAGTGGCTCTATGACGATCGTTTCCGGTGGGCCTAGGCTTGGGTGCGTACCTCTTTCACGGCAGGGATGGAGACAACCCAGCACGTCGAGAAAACTCGCCATCTGCTGAAGATGCTAGAACTCAACAGTAAAGCACCGCTGATCGACGTCCTCAATGCCGCCAGCTCAAGGATCGAGTGCGAACTTTTCATGGCAAACCACACCAAGGATGCCGAGGGCAAGAAGGCACAGGCAGAGGGGGCTGCACGCAGCCTGAGCCCTGACCTGACAGCAACCATGTTTCCCAAGGTCGTGCAGGTGAACAACGATATGTTGGGAGAGTTTGCATGCAACAAGATGCGCAGAGAGATGGATTGGTCATTCGCCTATGACTTCAACCCTTCTGACTGCAATAAAACGACTTGGAAAGTGGATAACAGGACAAAAAGATGGGGTTCCTTTATTGCACACCTGCTAATTTATATGCGACTGGGCCTGTGGCTGAAGTCGTCTTATTTACATGCCTTGCGCCACCAATATAGCGCACTGACTACCAGGCGATCCTGCAAAAGCACTGCCCAAGCACCAACAGCATGGTAAGGATATGCTGCGCGTTTCCTTCTACCTTTTTACCATCATAGTACGTCTGATTTTGATTGAAGCCATTTGCATAGATCGGTCGGACTGTGGGGCCCCTCCGCGAGCGTTCTTTGGAAACACTAGTCTCAAAACTGAACCCAGCCGAAATTATTGTGGTCCATTCCATTCGCAACAAGATCCGCCGCACTCAGCAGGAGTTTGTCGTGGTCATGGTTGACCACTCGTATTTTGCACTTGCCTCTTGCGAGAAAACACGGGGAGTGTGTGCAGGCACTTCTTTTGCGTGATGCAAGGGGACAGCAGGTGCAAGGGTAGGATCAGCCTCGTTCTCAAGCGCTGGTTCAAGGAACAGCGGCAGGATCTCAAAGACCTCGAGACGACAGTTGGTTCAGAGCTCCTAGTCGCGTACCCGCATTACATCGCCCCAACCAGGACCGATGATCACCCTGCCAGCACTTGCGCGAGGAATGTGCAAAAATTGTTATCTACAGAATCCTTGGCACCACGGTCAAGAAAGAAGGAGCGACTGAGGGAGAAGCGGTACGCAAATGTCACAGGGGTCGCGAAAGAGCTCGCCATCATGGGGACAGCTGATCCAGCAATCCATGATGAAGCGATGCAAACGCTCAACAGCCTCTCAATATCGCTGACAAGGAGACGGGGGCTAATGGGGCTACAGGACGCATCTGAAAACGAAGCAGGTCTTGGTGTCACCAACGACCCATGAGGTTGGGTACTGTCCTTGTGGTGGGTGACTGGAGGACCATGAAGGCGAGATCTGTCCAGGATCCACACTTTACCCTCACGACGTGGACCGCACGTTACTACAGAGCCTGCTGGGAATGAGGCACCTGGGAACCATGGAGAGGATGGGGAGGATAGAGTTTTGGTAGATGTCTTCAAATAAAAAAAAAAGTGTCACCAACGACCCACTTGTAGTGAAGCAAATAGTTCCATCCAGATCAAAGAGACCTTGAACAATAAACGAGTGCTTTTTCATTTTTTTTTAACGGGGCCCTTCAGACTACCCTCGCGATAATATGGCGCTCGCCTCCCAGGGAACAAAAAAAAAAGAATAATATATTCTTACCCCCCCGTGAGCATCTTATTCTTACGGGGGTCATCAACTCCTGCACTAAGTCCATGTAAACGTTCCCAATCTTTGAACGTCAATTGCGCAACAACTATTTATGCTACTCCCTACTCTTCTTAATATATTTCTTTTGCCCATCTCCATGCCTATCTTCTCATGTAGTTCACTTCTTTTTTTC
>MU616644.1:48816-69543 GCA_025201705.1 Dissophora ornata
GAAAAAAAGAAGTGAACTACATGAGAAGATAGGCATGGAGATGGGCAAAAGAAATATATTAAGAAGAGTAGGGAGTAGCATAAATAGTTGTTGCGCAATTGACGTTCAAAGATTGGGAACGTTTACATGGACTTAGTGCAGGAGTTGATGACCCCCGTCAGAATAAGATGCTCACGGGGGGTAAGAATACATTATTCCCAAAAAAATGCTCTTACCAGGGGTGAGAATAACCGGCTCACCCCTGAGATAACAAAACTATGGTAAGTCTCACAAGGGGTTTCTTCCCAAAAGTAAAAAGGAGAAGAGTGGGAGGCCGATAAAGCCCAACGCGGGGATCGAACCCGCAACCTTCAGATTAGAAGTCTGATGCTCTACCGATTGAGCTAGCCGGGCTAATTTCGAAAGTCGACATTTTCCATGACATGTATATTGTCATGGAAATCGACTCGAAAATTTAAACGCAGTCACTATTTTCCCCAAATTTACCAATTTTGGGGCCCCCGGTGAATGACGATCGACAAGATCATCGTCGCGAACGCCTGCTGTATCCCTCTCCATTCCCCGCTCTTCCCTTTGTCATTTTGCCCTCCCGCCCTCCCCACTCTTTCGCCGTTCGTTGCCTTCCATTCCCTGGAAACAGCTGTTGGAGCCTTGTCTATTACCCATTTACAGCGATGCCAGCGCATTCTTCAGCACAGGCTATTTGCACCAGGATCCTGATCCGGGCTCGATCTAGGACAGCACTTGCCAGACGTCACCAATCGACCTTCAGTTTCTTTTCCCGCAATCAGGACTCTCCAGCGTCAGTCCTGTCCACCAAGCCAACTCGTCTCGATGCCTCAGAAACCACCACTTCGTCAGCAACCTATCTTCCTCGCTACCCTAACGGTCTCAAAACCTCTTCTTCATTCGCCAACGCCGCCCCTCTCTTGGCTGCGATCCAGAACAAGGACCAAGATACGGCATGGATGGTCTATTCTGTCCTAAGCCGTGCGGGCCAATTGTCAACGCTGCTTCCTATCCATCACTCGCTCCTGCTCCAGAACATTCGGCCTCAGCTCTCGTATCGTTTCACACCAGAGATGGCTGCATCCCTAACAGAGCGATTTGAGCAGGTGTGGACAGGGATGCTACAGTGTCATATCCAACCGGACATGAATGATTATATGGCACGACTCGAACTTGCAGTCGCGACGTGGCAGTATCAAATGGTCGATCAGACTTGGGCAGAGATGCGGGAGAAAGCAGGGTTGTCTACTGCTTCTGCCGCGGCGGCAAGCGAGACCAGTAGTAGTGGCAATGGCAGTAGCGTCAGTGTTGGATCGGTGATTCAACCAACACTTTACACATACAACTTGATCTTGCAGTCGTGTGTCCAGAGAAAGAACATTGGCCTGGCAATGGAGACGATCACATTGATGAGGCGAGCGGGGGTCAAGCCCGATAATGCTAGTTGGGACTTTGTGCTGCAGATCCATACTGCGATGAAGAATTGGCCAGCACTCGAGTCAACGTTTCGGTCAGCATTTGTGACGACAGCGATGACGGCAAGTTCAGGGGCGTATTCTCAACAACAGCAGTCGCAGCAGCAAAATACTTATAACCCGCCGTTGGCGTCGGAGCTGATGACAATCCCCCTTGGCCAACATGCGCGATCACTACACGGAGGTGCTATAATACCATCCAACAATGGCAATCGCTTCAAGGAAAAGCTGATTCCGACGCTAGAGAATGTTCACACGCTGTTTTCGTACTACGCTTATACCCAGGACCTGGAGGATTTGCGGCACATGTTTGATAGTCATGTGCGACTGTTTGGACTGGTGCTGACGACCAGGACCTACAACGAGATGATCAAGTTTGCGTTCTTGGCGAAGCGGGATCGCGATGCTCTGGATTTGTTCCGTGAATTGGTGCAGATTGGACAGAATTTGGACAAGATGCAAAGCAAAACCACCGGTCATAATAATGACGCTGTGGATCATTACAACGGCGCATCGGTCGATTTTGATGCATCGTCAACGTCACAAGAAGATCAACACCGTCATCATGGTCAGTCAAAAGCAGCACCGATAAAGATGCAAGCCTGCGGACCGAATTGGGATACATTTAAGATCTTGATCAACAATGAGCTGATTGACGCCAGGAACCGGTGGGGCCGTGCATGGAAGTGGATCCAAGTCATGCAAGAAGCATATGGACTTGAACCCAGTGACCGGATGTATCGGAGGACTCTTGCAGCGATGAGGCGTAGCAGAGGTGGCAGAGGTGCGGATGAGACGACGATTAAGGCGCTGCAGGATAATTGGGACCAAGTGCGCATTCGTCGCGAGGCGCGGATTCGTGCAGGCACGAGTGTAAACGCTAGAGTTGCGGGAAATGACGACGACGATGAAGATGACGAGGATGAGCACGAAGAGCTGGTGCAGGTGACGAGCAGCTCATAGACTATCGGAAAGTTAAATTAAACGATTGCAGGTGCATATACTTTGCCGCCAATTCGTATAATGTTCACGTATCTTCATGCAAGCTCTTCATTTTCTGCCAGACTTTTGCTGGCGTCCTTTGTTACGACAGTTGACGCCCTAATCGCCCATGATAGTCTGAAACATTATATCTTGAATATATTGCTTCACCAATGCTCACTATTGTTTCCCTGCAACTGACTGCTGCACCCGCTCTACCGCTTTCCCTTTTCTTTTGCACATCATGTATCGGCAGAAGGTGCGTTTCAGTTCAATCACCCTGGGTTATTTCTCATCGTTCAGTTGATAGATCAACAGGCTTAATAACGCAGCGAGAGCAAGGCCAAAACTATATGTAAGAAACTACCATAGTCTTGTCCCTTCTCGCAATGAAGGTGTCCACCTACTCAATATAAGCATTCGTGTTCTCATGAGCTAACCCGGTGGGCCCACGCAACTATTGCCACTCCTCGTCAGGGTGTCGTTACTCGGTCATAATGTCCTTCGCCGCGCAAAAGCGATTGAGTCCCGCCGATTGAAGACAATCCCCGTTGGTGAACTTCCAGGTCAGGGAACAAATAACTGTCCTTTACTCGCTCGTCCGCGACCTTGTAGATTTCACTTTTTTTTTTCGACCTTGTAGATTTCACGTACAAAAGGCATTGGTCACGTGATAAGAAGTGGCTATATGTATGATTAAGAAGATGTATCAGCAAGTCAGCTTGGCCGAGTGGTTAAGGCGTATGACTTGAAATCATATGGGATCTCCCGCGCAGGTTCAAACCCTGCAGCTGACGCGAAATTTTTGCACGCGTCTACTATTACAAGCACTCGTGTGTGCCCGTGGCAACGCCCCGGGTGTCGTTTTTGTCTTTGGATCAATCTATTTGACAACCCGGGTTGTTCGTTTTTATTCAACAACCCAACATGTCCTGCGTGCTAAGTCCATGGATGATCAATTTTTTTTTAAAATCATATACATCGATATTTTTCGTTACATAGTCTTCGTTTTTTTGCATCCACATCATTAGTATAGCCCGAACAACCGCCGAATGCCATCGCCAGCCAAAACTCGGTCTTCGTGGCCACCACACACACAAAAACTGGTATTTCCTATGAAATGCATCTTAAAAGTCGCTTTGAACAACGTAAGAGTGGTGCTCCATGAAAGAGGTGGCGAGAACAAGCACCATTTGGCCATTTGATGTAAACTTTAATGCGTTTTTCAAAAAAAGGATAAAAAAGTGCTTACATGAACTTAGCACGAAAACACGTTCGGTTGTTGAATGAAACGAACAAGCAGGGTTGTCAAATAGATTAACCCGATTTTTTGCAGGCTGGGAAATGGGGGAACTGTGTGCTCTATAAGGAATGTTGCTCGCTCCTGGGGTACAGGCGAGGCGATAGATATTCCTCTTCTGCAAACAAGACAGCTAAGACCGCTTAGGTTAATGAGGCGTGCTGATCGTCGCCTTTTTTTTATTGTAGCAGATGATGAAGAGTGAACAGCAAAAGAGGTCTGCGTTCTGATATACAAATATACATTGTCTCTACAGCGTTTTTATTTGTTGTGAGATTAAACAACAAGACGTCAATGAGATGCTTTACGACTTCCGTCTCCTCTTGGGTGGTGTGTGCGTGAGATCAATAGCATTCTCTGCATGGGTCCCAACCAGTGTCTCCTGAGAATCCGCCCACGTCCGACTCTTGGATCTCATAATACGTTGAGTTTCTTGACCACGCACCACATCCGCGTTGTTCTCCCCATTATCCCCGTTATTCCCACTACCCCCTTTGTCGTCATCGTTGCTGCTGTCGCTACTGATCTCCACGACTGCTCTGTGAACGCTGACATCAGCTTCATGCTCGTTTTGGCTTAGCGTAGAAGCCGTTTCGGCGCGCTCGCTTCCATCGTCCTCAATAAGTTTGGATGACCCAAGAGCCAAGAGCGACTCATGACTCCTTGAACTCTCCACTATAGAAGACAGTGAGCCCCTAGACTGAGTGTGGTCTGAGACGTTGGAGTAGTTCCGCGCAATTCTTCGATCATGGTGCTCTGTTATAAGACGCCTAGCCAGAGCCTTGACCTCCGGTTTAGGCGCAGCTCGCGCATCCACTGGCATTGTTCCTTGACCGTCCTGGATTTGAGAACAGTTCGTTAAAACCTCGTTATGATAGCTTGAACACGGCACAGCAGTCCCATGTATGTATTTACCTTCAACTTCATCCACACATGAGCCAGGGCGTCATCAACTGTGTACCGCTCCTCTATGTTCTGGCGCAAAAGCATTTGAACCAAGTCCACGGCCTCTTCGCTCACATCATCCCAGTATGGAGAAGGGAATGTATAGAGATTATCAAGAACCTGTAGCCTCAATCTTGGAGGCCCCAAATCCTCTGCAACAGACCAAACGACAAGGATAGAGATATAGTCATTAGTCTCTGTCCCACAAACAGTTGTCATGGCACAATACACGCATTTCACATCTTACCACTAAACGGCGGGAATCCACAGAGGAAAATATAGAGCACAACGCCTAGACTCCACATATCTACCTCCTTTCCATATCGTTGACGCCGAATGACCTCTGGTGCAACTGTTGTGAAAAACAACGCAAGAGGGCATTAGCATTCTGCACAATGGTGTATGCTTCTCCCATTCTTTGTCAGCAATTTCTCAGGTTTACCATAACTCGGCGTTCCACATATTGTATCCAGAAAACTGCTCTCGCCAAGGATGTTAGCGAGCCCGAAATCTGAGATCTTGATCGTCATATTATTCACATCCATGACTAGGATATTCTCCAACTTTAGATCCCTGTGAACAATGCCTCGGTCATGCAGATACTTGACGCCCTCAAGCAATTGTCGAAAGACGTACCGCGCCCTTGATTCTGTAAACTTGCGTGTTTTGACGTGGTTGAAGAGTTCTCCACCCCGCGCTCTATATATTAGCGAGAAAAAAAAATGGTTATAACGCGGAAAACAAAGGATGACGCAACACTGTTCTTTGTCCTGGATACTTACAATTCTGTTACCATATAGTAACGTGTCTCTTCGTGGAACACTTTGTAAAGTCGCAAGAGATTGGGCTTTACGCCATGAACGCGTCGCAAAACAAAACGAGTTAAAGGGGTGAGCGCAAGTACAAGCGCGACACGAGAAGGATTAAAAAACAACAACAGACTGTTTCATACATGGTCAATGCTCATCAATGTCCCAATCTCCCGCTCTCGACTCAGCGCTAACTTGGTGTTGAGACTCGAGTTCTTCTTAACCACCTTGACCGCATAGGCCACGCCCGACTTTTTGTCTATAGCCTGGTAAACAGCAGCGAAGTTGCCTGATCCTAGGCGCTCCCCCAGCTCGAACTGGCTGTCAAAGGACTGCAGAAGGAACAAAAAAAAAGATATATTTTTTTTGGTCAGTGGCAACAAAGTTTGGTTGTTGGACTAAACATACTGTTACACGATGCATCCTTTCTTCTTATTTACCAAATCGTTATCGGGTTCCCCTTTGATGAAGGTGAAGGCATGGAAAATGACTGTAAAGAAAAAGCGTGACACAGAAACAAACATTTCCATGAGAAAATATCTCCCCCCAATGGCCAACAAGGCACACATGCAAAATACAGGTCTGAGAGCAAGCCATAGAGATCGAATTGTCATATACACTAACCATTCTGACCGTCTCTCCCCCTTTCTTTCACATAACCGATATGGTCGCCATGCTCGAGCCGAGCCGTGTTTCCAGTGCCTACACGCGCCCCGTTTACGTACGTGCCGTTGGTACTGTCCAATTGACAAAGTGCGAGACAAGTTGTTAGTGATCATTCCCACAGTAGCCGCTCAGAAAGGGTTCTGTTTACACTCATTGCTTACCTCAAATCCCGAAGAAAAACACATTCAGACGCAAGTTCAACTTCTTTGTAGATAAGAAAGTGGCGTGAACTAGTGAAAGCGCTCGGTGGGAGTCTGAATGTTGGAGGAAGGAGAGAGGTTTAGGATTGGATATAATCTATTTGCTCGACTTCAAGCGACTCCTGAAGGACTTACAAAACATCGCAATCAACACCGCGACCGAACACGTAGCCCAAGGGCCCCGATCGGCCTTCCTTCCCTTCTTTCGTGAACCTAATTGGTGGTTCTCCCTTCTTGTTTAGGTATTCGAACAACCCCCAGGCCCTGGTAGTGAAGTATCCGGGGTGTCGCGTATGACTAGTCTCTTGGACTGGTGCCGTAGGAGAAGGCGCGCTTGCGTCGGTTTTCGAGGTCATAAGTGGTGCGTATGTTTCGGTGTGTATGTGTGTGTCTGTTGTGTGTGTATGTTGTGTGTGCGTGAATCAGGGCTGATGTTGGGATTGGGTGAATGCACGCAGGAATCATTCGTTGAACAAAAAAGGAGGAGATCGTGACCAATCCCTTATACGTCTGTCTGTGACTGTGTAGCAGACGCGACCAAAGCTTCGCGTTTGTTTGTGTGCAGCGCGCTATTTGCGCTGCATTATTACGATCTTATTTGCAAGTAGGCACACGCGTGGCTACAGCAGACGCAGCAATGGACGGTGCTTCAAACGAGTTGGCCCCTGCCCTTCGAGCCCTGCCGTTCCGACTAGGCTCACACCCAGAGCTCAGTCACAATGCTTCAATTGGCGCGGGTATAAAAGGGCGCTGAACTTTCCCCATTCTCGTTCTTATTCTTATTCTTATTCTCATTCTCATTCTCATTCTCGTTCTCATCCTCATCCCCATCCTCATCCCCTTCTCTCTTTCAACAAACACTATCCCTTCTCTTAAAATGGACTCTGACTGGTGCCTCTTCTGCGAAAAACACGTCCAAGACCTTGGCGCCCTTTACTGCTCCAAGGAGTGTGCCAGAAAGGACAAGCTGATGGCCGTCACCTCCAAGCCCTCCTCGTTTTCTTCCTCGTCCCCCCCGTCGTCGACGTCTTCATCGCCTACCCTCACGCCCAGCACCAACTCGCTCTCGCTGAAGCGTCCTTCCCGCCTGACCATGACGGTGACCTACCCGTGCATGTTTCGGTCCTCAACCCTCGTCCCAGCTTCGATCTCCAGCCGTGGTGGCATCAGAAAAGACACGTTCTCGCCCTTTCCCGCTATGACGGCGACCAGCATCCGATGTCTCCCATTGAGCCGCAGCGGCGTCCGCCGACAACCCTTGGCCTTGGACGGTTAGTCAGGGAAACAAGACCCTGTCTTCAACTTCAGACCCTCATTTCCAAGTTCATGCAGTCTAAAATGCACTTCTCCTCTTCCAGAACCCAAAAAAAAATCAGCAATTGCGTGTTTGATCGCAGAGATCGTACGTTGATCGACTTGATATGCAATAGCAAGTCGTGTCTCAACGGTCCAACCTTCTGCTACATCACACTGGCTCCCACGTTCCACCTTACGCTCCTCTGCGAAATCTTATCGTTTTCATTTTCTTCGATCAAACTGTTCTCTTTGTTTCCGATTGCATACTGGCGCTACTGTCAATGACCCCTCTGATTTGAGTGGGGTTTGGACAACTTGCCCAGAAGGATTGTAATCCCGAACTTTTTTTTTTTCCTTTCAGAATTTTTTTTTTGCACAAAAAAACCCCCCCACTCTCCCTCACGCAATGCTATTGTCGAGACTGCATAGAAACTCCAATTGATCGAAATAAAATAAGAAAAAAACCCCCGAGCACCTCATTGAAGTCGATGTTATTTGCATAATGGTTACTGCGGTATAAACCCTGTCGGGGTTTGACAAAATGCCGCACAAGGGAAAAAAAAGAAGTCAAAAAAAGAAGTCAAAAAAAGAAGTCAAAAAAAGAAAAAGGCGCCGAATAAAGTGCTGCGGGAGTAAAATGGGGAAGTTTTCTGCGCACGTTCGATATTACCACTGAGTAACACATAAACATCGTCCATCCGTTCTTCACTTGCTCAATTGCTCTCGTAGCGCTAAGATCACTCACCTCGCGATAGCTCACGTTGTCTGGCAAGAACGACATTTTGTAGTGAGTTGGCTTGCTCCCCTTCATTGGACTTGCATCTACGCTTTATCATATTTGCCTAAAGAAAATGGGCGCAGGTTGATCACTGATGCAAAGGTGACTGCCATGGTTGGTTCAAACACTGACCTCTGTCGCGCCCTCTCGCCAGCTCGCCCTCTTAGTAGTCATGCCAGTGTGGTTACTGAAAGGAAGAGATATCCCAGCCACATGCGGCTTTCTTAATGTTTCAAAATCCGAGCCTATCTACGTGGGCGCTCTGATAGACTGCTTATACCAAAAAGCAAGTATCTAGTAACTTGCAGCATACAAGAAGGAGGGAATTACATCAAGAATCTGCGGTGTGAACGCAAACGTGAACAATCGCCAGTGCTTCAGGTCGAGACAACACTTAACGGTGGCACGCGTCACTCATCTTTCATCTCAAGCGTCTCGGCGGCACTTAAAATAAATGGGATTAGGGGACCCCATGATTCATACTCGTCTCCTCCGAGCTGTTTGTTACTTTTTGCCTGGTCCGCTGGAAAATGTGGAATGTTGGTGGCAACATTTTATCTCCCATATCGAAATGCTCGCAGTCACGATCAGCCATTCAAGCCACGCTGCCGTGCGACAAGGCAGGCGGGGAGTCTAACCTTGTGCTCATCGACTACACACGGGCACACCTTACCTTAATCGAATCACCAACAGCGCGCGTTGCGATCGGGACTATTCGGACATGTCGACTACCAGGCCCCATCGCTTACTGTGGTCACCACATCCGAATCACAATCAGTTCTTGATTGGTTCCACAGAGTTACGTCTCTACAAGTGGACACCACAGGTGTGTTTGTCTTGCCCTATGCACACGTCCACACGAAAAATAAAAAAATGAAAAAAAAATAAAAGGAGAAATCATACTTACCCAACAGATCCTTTTGCTATCGTAGGGCGCTGACGGCAAACCCCATACCACCACTATCGCAGTCAACACGGATGTCTCTCAAATGAAGGTAAAATTATGGACGAAAGAAAGCCTCAGAGCAAGACATGCAAGGCTGGACACCGCCCTGGGGCCCGAATTCACATCCTTCTGTGGCATTGTTCCTAATATAGTGCTTCACATGGTCTCCAGACCCGAATTATATGGACCTCACTGCCGTCGGATTGTCGACAGGAAAAACACTGCTCATTCGGATGCAGAGATCAGAGCCATGGATATTCGAGGAAAAGGGCAATGACTTTCGACCAGACACGCCTCGACAGGTCTCTGTAGCGCAAAACCAACGAACTTATCCATCACTTAGTGCACGCCATTCAAGAGGCTGTAATATTGTGGCATTTTCAAAAGGATGCCCTAATCTGTTGGCAGTCGGTCTCGATAAAGTGCGAAATGATTGTTGTTTGATGGTGTGGGATATCGAGCAGTCCATGAGTTCATCTAGGACGTCAGAGTCGAGCTTTGCCCCGTCTGGATCTATCGTCATGGGGGGTAATCGTTCAACTACAGGAAGTTTGCAGACATCACGGTTTGGAAGGACTACAGCCGAAATCTCTGAAGGCTACTTTGGTATGGAATCCGAATGTTATTCGGTTTTTACTTGACATAGGACGGATTCAGGGAAAAAAATAAGAGCGTATCATTGATGTACTTCATATAACTCTTTTCGCCTCGTTTAGATACCCGATTGTCGATGAACCCACTTTCGCTGGCGGAAAACACTAGCACCGCTCGTGCGCTCAATGCTTCAAGGTAGCGGAGAAAGGACTGGTGGTCAGTCAGTGGCGGTGCTATGTAATTTTTTTGATTGGCATTCAACTCGATTCTCTCAACCTGTCTTGCCGTCTAGCTTCGATCATCCCTCGGATGCTCGACCTTTTGCTCAATATGGATCCGGCGAAGTCATCTCATCTTGCGCCTGGTTCACACATGAGCCCAGAGTCCTTGCAGCAGGGATGGGCATGAAGTATATTCGTGTCTATGATACCAGAGGTATAAATTTAAAAAATAAGACCTTGCGCGGGAAATTGTCATTGTGGAGTCGGTGCTCATGCTACACACCCATCATTTTTTCTCTCTCTCTAGTGGATCCAAGTTCACCATCATCGATGGTCATCCCGACGAAGGCAGTTCACGGACTTTGTATGGATCCATTCAACGACGAAAGGATGGCTTCTTGCGCGGATGACGGCAACATCTCGATCTGGGATATTAGAAAACCATCACAGCCTATCCTTTCCTTTGACACAGGCCCACAGAAAGTATCATTGACACGGATACAATTCAACTCCCAGCGCTCTGGATTGATTGCTTCTCTTGCCAAAGAGGCTTCCTGTCTGACAGTTTGGAACATTCAGGAAGGAACTACCTCGGATAGTAATCACAATCTAGAGGCCGGCATGCAGCAGGGACCCGGAAGCGCAGGCGGCATATTGTCGAGGTCGCATGACCGGGAAGGACTGCAAACAGTGCGCGAATCGGAGTCTGACGAACCGGAAATTGGAATCCCCATCCTCTGGAAATCTCGCCGAAGTAAGCATTTTTAGCAACCAGTTGCTATGTTGGCAAAAAAAAAAAAGTATGTTCATTTTGCTCTGGCGAAAGAGACTAAATAATCCGATGTAACTCTTAGCCAAGCCGTCCTCAAAATCATTGCAATCATTCTCTTGGATTCCTACATTCGAGTCCAACTCAACCTCAGGATTGATTTCCATCAACAAAGATTCGCTTATCGAAACAACCATCCTCAAGGAGACATCCCGAATTGCTTGGGAGCCCCGAGGTGCGCTAGTGGTCTCGGATGGAAATTCCGTCTCATGTTTCCCTAGTCAGCGATCTCTGGAGGCAACAGGGGCTGAGCCGGCCACTCAGCTCGGGTTCTCAGAGATGCGGAAGCGTAGCTCCAAAGTTATCAATCTCCAACTGCCTGCCAACCGCAAAGTAACCGGCGACAATGCTTCAGATGCAGGCTCGAGCAATGTGCCACCGTCAATTAGTATAATGCTCCCTAATGGATTGACTGGAGCACCTGGTACAGATGCCTCTAAAGTAAATGACATGACCAACGGGATGCCGGACCCGGCTCGAGGATCATCAATGATGGCTGTGAATGGCTGGATCTCGGCAACGGCGGCTCAGGTGGACGAGGGATTGGAGCAGGATATTTCTGTGACGATGCGCGAAGGAGCCATCAAGGGATATTCTATGGATGCAGCTAAAAATATAAGCCTGGTCGCGCCTGGGGCTATTAAAGACTTTTGGGAATGGATGCTTCGAGCGGAGAAGATTGCTCAGAAGGATGGCGCTCGTATTGGGAAATTCGATTTCAGCTATCAAGGAGTTCTTCCAGTGCTCCTAGGCAATGGAGGAAGAAGTGAGTGTTTTCTGACAGCGGAGTTTTGTCTGCAATGCCAAGTCCTTCTGACTGACAACAGGCTGCAAGTACTGACAAGCCTAGCTACAACTCTCGTACTATATAGTCTCAAGAAGATCGACACCCTCAAGCACTCCGCGCACAATGTCTCCTTTGCCACGTTCTTCGTCGGACTTGTCCAGCCAGCTTTCGAAGCAAGCGGATGATATTCCAATCGTGCCCACCTTGAAGCTTGCTCAGCGTAAGCTGGGACTTAAGCTTTGTGGATCTGAATTGCTCCGCTCTGACCTCAAGAGGACCGTGGAAAGGTAAAAAGGAGATTTGTAGATATTAACCTTGCACTCTGTACCCGTCCGTCTATTGTTTCGATTCCTAATACAATCTTCTCACGCGTTCTGTAATTAAGACTTGAGGGCGAGGGTAGCTTTGAGGCCGCTGCAGGATGGGCTTTCTTCCACGGCGAGCTGGATCTCGCTATCGAAGTACTGAGCCGAGGAGGTAAGACACGCCTTTTTTTTTTTTTTTTTTTTTGGTTTAAAGCCAGAGACTTATGCCTGTTCACGTTTTTCAACTGAACAGACGACAAACTCAAGTTGATGTCGATTGTCGTGGCGGGGTTCAACAGGAACCAGAGCAACATGCCAGGTGGAGTCCCGGGCGGCCTGACTAGCGTCGGTGAAAGGACTGTGAACAGCGCATGGAGAGCCCAATGCCAGAGTCACAGCCAAAACCAGCCGAACCCATATATCCGTGCCATTTTTAGCTACATTGCCTCTGGGGACTGGAGGGACGTTTTGGAGGAGAAGAGTCTTTCCCTGGCTGATCGCGTTGGAGTTGCGCTGAGGTTCCTGAGCGACGACGAGGTAAAAACGCCACCAAAAAAATGGAAAAAAGGGTACAGTCATTGGCGATGTTCCCTTTTTTCTTAATTCTCTCTCTCTCTGTCTGTCTATACTACTTTTTGAATAGTTGATGGCGTACATCGACACGACTAGCGAGACGCTCACGAACGCTGGCGAGATCGATGGTATCATCCTCACAGGTCTCACAGAGACCGGACTCGACCTCTTTACAAACTATGTCAACCGTACTGGCGACATCCAAACCGTCGCTCTAGCCTCCTCTTTCGCCGTCCCCCGTTACTTCAAAGACCCCCGTGTTGAAGATTGGGTCGATATCTATCGGGATCTGCTCGACCGTTGGCTTCTCTATTACACACGTGCACGGTTCGATATCGCTCGTGGACGCTGTCTCCAACAAAGCACATTGAGCGGCGTCTCTGCTGTTGACATGACCCCTACTCAGATCTATGTCCGCTGCAACTTTTGTAACCAGAGCATTGCTCGGAACTTGTTGATCCCAGGAGTAAGAGGTCGAGATGGACGACGGTTGATGGTGCCCGGTGGAAGTGGACCGGGATCAGGACATGGAGGAGCGGGAGGACACGGCAGTGGGTTGTATGGTCATGATAAGCAAGTATCTATGGGTGGTGGAGGTATGGGACAGGGAGGGGCTGGAGGAGGCGCAGTGGCTCCTGTAGGAGCTCCGGGATCGGGAGGTGTATCTGGTGCGAACTCGAGTAAGGCCGTGGTGTGCCCGAGTTGTAGCAAGCCGCTCCCGAGATGCGCTATCTGTCTCCTGCACCTTGGAGTGCCAGCTGAAGGCAACGCTGCTCTGGGACAATGGTCCAGTCTTGGCAACAAGGCTACAGGCGAAAGTAAGTG
The DNA here is from genome assembly GCA_025201705.1 of Dissophora ornata. Lineage (NCBI taxonomy): Eukaryota > Fungi > Mortierellomycota > Mortierellomycetes > Mortierellales > Mortierellaceae > Dissophora > Dissophora ornata. The sequence goes on from MU616644.1 coordinate 62,356, forward strand.
GAAAACGTTCGGCAAGATGGAGAATTGCTTATTGTTCCTTTTTTTTTCGGTTCGCCTGAATCGACTAAAAATCTGACCACCGGTTTTTGACGTTCTTTTTTTTAGAGCCTACAAGTTTTGATCTGTGGTTCACTTGGTGCCAGACATGCCGACACGGCGGTCATGCGATGCATATGGCAGAGTGGTTCGATCGTCACACGCAGTGTCCTGTCAGCGATTGCAACTGCCTCTGTTCAACCCTCGATGCCCTGTAAAAAATCTCGCAGAGCCAACTACACAACCAAAACACATCAATAAAAATAGCCACAAATGCTGTTTTTTTTATCTCTTTTTCTATCTTGTCCTCTATTTGTTTATTTATTAGTGGCAAAGTTCATACAGCGACAGTTTTTAGCACTGAATGGTCTGTAGCTCATAGAACAGGATGTACCCGTTCCTTGCCCAATCCGTCTCCATGTCCATATCCTCAACAGAGTCCTTCGGAATCAATGTTACGCGCTGTCCCGAGGGATCCAGATCATCATGTCTCAGCCAATTGGGCTCCTGGAACGCAAGCGGGTGTGCTGTAGTCGGCGAGGTAGAAGTGGAAGCAGATGGGGGTGGAGTCTTGCCAACCCTGTCCGCCACATAACTTCGATAGTGTCCTGAATCTAGTCGTGATCCAATATGACACACCACTGACTTCAGCTCCAACATGTATTTGACCTGGGGTGGACGGAAATCCATGTAATCGCCTCCATAAGTCTCCTCCGGTGGCGGGTGCGGTGACCACCCCTTCTTGTCGTCATTCAAATGTTGAAGGAATGGCCTGTTTGCGGTGGCGGGCGAGTATTGAGGTGGCGGCGTGATGGGTGTCTGCGGGGAATCTGAAGCTTGCAGGAAGGACATGGAGTATTTACGGATAGGCGGGACTTGAGTGTTGATTGTCATCGACGAGAGGTTGTGGACGGATGAAGAAGCGCCAACTGAGGCAACATTTCCGGTGAGTTGGGGAGGGACGTTGGATGATGACGATGACGAGACGATATTTAACGGTACTTCCAATGTGTTTGCGGCATGACTGCTCTCGTCGGTACTGCCTCCTTCACCATCTCCAATGTTGTTGCTGCTGTTGTTATAGACGTTTGGGTCCTTGACATCCTCAGGAAACCGCAGGGATGAATAACTCGATGTTTGACGGTTTACAAATCTCAAAAAATCAATCCGCCTTGGGATGTCGATCGGTGTGTTGATCCTCCGTGCCTGCATATCCTGCCCAAACGCGTACCGTTTCAAGATCAATGGTAAAATTACCACATCTGTTGGGTATTGCGACTGACTGGCACGAATAATCCCTCCTTGCTCATTCGACGATGAATAAAATGGGAGTAATTCCAAGACCTGCCACGCTGAAACAGGTACCTCTACTCCGGGAGAGAGTGGGACACCGGTTCCTGAAGAGACTACTCGTCGGATTCCTGTAAGTGTGTTGTCATAAAAATATTGCGCCAGCAGCTTCTCCAAGGACAATACATCATATACTGAGTCATTACTCTCGTTGCTTAAGCTGGAGATGTTTGGGGGTGATTTTGGTGATAGGAGTTTCGAAAACGTCGACTCGAGTTTTTTGGTTGATGACGACGGCGTCGTTGGTGGTTCGGGCGACGGGATTGAAATCTGAAGCATCCGCTCTGTGATCACTTTGTCGTCATCCGCCGAGAACTTGGCTCCATGTAGCAGCCTCTGTTCGAGAGGAAGGTAAGGGAGGTGCAGCTTCTCTGTCAAGAACATGAACAGTTCGCTCGAGTCCTCCTGCCTACTACGTCCAGGCGGGTCCTGGGGTCCTGGACAGTGCCATCCGCAGCTGTACAGCTGCTGTCGTAGCTCCTTCACTACATGAGCTTGGATCAGCCGTCCTGACCGCAGCTGGTTCACAAACATACGGAGCCAGGTCTGGAGCAGATGCGTGTGAACTGCCCCCTGCTTTTCTTCCTCCCTGCGTGGGTCTCCTGCAACCTCCCCACTGCCATCACTGTCGCTATCGCTTTCTGGATCCAAATTGACATTCAACAGGCCCTCAAATGCCGAGAGGCGTGCAAACATGGCAAAAAGCAGAGAGTCTATTCCGACGATAAGAATTGGGGTCAAGAAACACATGGTCAGTCGTCATCATCATCAACCAAGAATGGTGCTTATGACAGCATGCACCCTTCCAAAAATGGCGCCAAACCCTAGTCTATTTAAGCATCCCTCTGATTCTATACGTACCGATATAGCAACTGGTCATTTGGTCATTCACAGCTCCGCTCAGCGGGATATCCTGCTGTACGGGCACAAGCGTCCCCTGGACAGCCTGCACCAGATCCCGACAGTACTGCATTGTCTGATCGAAATTCCACTGATAGAAGCTCAGCAGGTACTCAGCCGTCTCCTCGTCCGCTGGATGACCTGCATCCTCAAAGTACGATAGGACTTGCAGCAGAAGCACCTGCTTTTCGGGGCTTAACGAGCCCGGGGACTGTCTCTCTTTTGGAAGCCGAGATTGCATGTCATCTTGTGCCAGCTGTGCAGCCGAAATGATAGATGGAGGAGGCGGGGACTTTGATCGATATTGGTTGCCATCCATGGACCCCCGTGAAGGCGTAAGGCTGTTGTTGTGGCTGGTGTAACTGCTGTTGCCAGAGAGTGGTTGCAGGTGTTGGGAAGGACCGTTGCCACTGCTGGATTGATTACTCCCGCCAGGGTTGTTCGAGTATTTGTGTTTGTGGACATGAAGATAGGATTTGATATTCTTCAACAGTTTGATTGGCGACCGAGACCTTTTCAGGGACATCTTCGCGTATGGGTCGCCATAGAAGTCAGCGTTTAGGTCCTTTTCCTTTTCATTGTCTTTATATTTGTCTTTGCTCTTCCCCCGTTTCTCTTTTTTGATATGGATCGAAGGGTTTCGGCGAAAGAGACTGTTGCTCCCAGTGGTTGGTGCTGCTGCCGTTGTAGGAATGGGAATAGGCTTAGGCGCAGTGGTCGTGGCTGAGTGTGGTGAGACGGCTGTAGTAGAATTGGTGGCACCCGTTGTTACTGTTACTGCCGTGGCTTTTGTGTGCGCGGTTGCAGTGGTTGGGGTGGAGTGGGTCACGGTGGTTGCTGCGGGTGCAGGCTCGTTGCTGGAGCTGTGCAGTGACGTCCCCGCAGGAGGAGGAGGATCCATTCTGAAAGGGATTGCCTTGCGTCAAGAGTCGGGGTGAGGAGTTAGAAACAAGAAGAATGAAGAGCGAAATGTGATGGTGGCGAAGAGAAGGGAAGGGGGGCAATGGAGAAAAGGAAGAGCGAGATTCAGGTTTTTTTTTATCATTATTTTGTACGAGACCCGCGGAAAGCCCGACAGAAGAACAGGTTTGCGTCAAAGCCAAGGAATGGAGCGGGCTGTCGTTTTGCCTTTGGGTCTTCTAGCTGCATATTCTTTTGTTTTCATCCTTCAGCTCTTTTCTGCTGCGACCACCAGCCCTTCCGCCGCAATCCCCGGTTCCGGCCTTGACTCGGGAGCAATAGATCTCGGAGAAGGCCAGATTTGTGGGCGATGGATCCGAGCAGAGCCGCAGGTGGGGCTCCAATGCATGGCATCCTTTTCTGGAGTGCGGTGCCGTGTGGAGAACTTGCTTTGCGCAAATTTTTGTTGAGCACTGGCCAATCGAAGCGCTTCCAATGTTCCCATCTCTCTTGGACAACATCGACCCAGCCTGACTTCCCAACAAAAAAAACATATCCGTCGCCATACATGAATGTACATGAAAGCGACACTCACAGGCGCAGCTTCTCGTCTGGTTCTTCTTGGTGGCGATGCCTCCATTCAAAAAGAAGGCACAAAGGTTAGTTCCCCAAGAACTCTAACCGCGATATGCAAAACTTCACTAGTTTTTCCGGTTTCCAAAAAAAAAAAAGTTTTCACATTCAATCCTCGTCATTGTTGACAACGACTGCCGTTGAAATTTATAGCTCTTGGCGATGAAATGCTGAAAAAACTTGGTGGCAAAAAAAAAAATCTACGCTTTCGCGATTTATTCTGCTTGGCAATAAGGGCACTCTTCTGGCATGAAGACTCCTCTCCTCCTCCCTGGCTGGTTCCTTCCATAAGGGAGAGGGAGGGAAATGAACCTGGAATCGGGGAAAAGCTCCATGCTCTTTACGAAGAGCAGACGGATGCGGTGATGGTGCTGGATACGCAGAACAGGGGGTAGTCGTTGCCGTTGGTGGCCTGGATCTTGAGAATAACCGGGACCTGTAGATAATGCAAACATCATAGCGTGTGCATATAATCCCGAGAAAAAAAAAAGCGTGTCAGCAAGATCATCATCGCCAGTTCCTCTCCAACACGACATCATTTTTTTTTATATCTTGCTTACGTTGGGGATCGTGCTCGTGACGAGCAAACAAAAAGTGATCGAAGTGGTTGTGGCGGGGATCGGGCAAGAATATCCAGAAGCAGCTAGGACTGTGCATAGGTCCTGCCTGTCGGCGTAGACGACACGGCTCAAGTACTTACCCTGCATCGAGAGCGCTGCACCGCTGGTTATGGGTTCCGACAGCGTGCCAGTGATGGTAATGCATACATTCTGGTTGATGCACAGAGGGTAAGGGGTCATGGTGAAACTCGTCACCGTCAAGTCAGTAGTGTCCGCGGTGCAGTTCGAAAACAGAGGCGACTGGGCACTCGCAAATGCGGCGATGAGGAGAATGAGGAGGGCAGTGAAGAACTTCATGCTTGGCTTGAGAGTCTGCGAATTCTTTTTTTTCGCTGCGAGGAGGAAGTGATGGAAAGAGGATGAGAAGATAAAAATGATAAAAGAAAAGGTAAAAAGATAAGGATGAAGACGAGCCTTTATACACAAAACACTCCAAGAGGACGGAGAAGGCTGCAGCAATCCCTGCAGCATTAACACGACCGGCTAACCACGGATGATTTAAAAAAAGAATACCGAGAAGTTCGTGGATGAGTAAAGGTCACCCGAAAGGATTCATTCATGCGCGCGCAGACGCGTAATTAAGCAGCCAGGTGAATGCCCCGACTCCAAAAAAAAAACGACAATGATTCAGTGACCTTAGTGACAAGGTGTACTCATGTTAGCCTTTCCTTTGTCCAACGACAAAGTCTGCCATTAATAGTTTGTTGTTTAGCCTACTTGTATTCCTCGCCGTGGAGATGCTTGCAGTCTGGATTTGCTTCCTTTCGGCTAGGGGTTGAACTTAGATTAAACGAATGTAAATGACAAAACACACACACACACACGCACAATGGCCGCAGACGCACACAAAGGGGAATAGTAGAAAATAATGTTTGCACTACATTGTCAACTTTTTGTACAAAGTGTGTGAGAGGACACAAAGAGCAAAGAAAAAAAAAAAACAAATTTCAAAAGTGCTGGTAAAAGGGGAACTAGAAAAATCAGTAAAAAGTTGAAGAGTCCTTGGAGCCTAGATCGACTTGCGCAAGTGAAGTTTTTGTCGGTAGAAAGGAAGCAAAGCCGACTTTTTGTTTCTTGATTGAGATATCTTTTTACTTGATTTTATTTCCAGGAAAAAAAAATGCGCTCAAGTCAGAAGATTTCTCGTATCGGAATAAAGTCGATAAACAATGCCATGTAAGCGCATATGCACCATGGCGCGAGGATATCAACACAAATGCCAGTTGGCGTTTGTTTTGTTGTTCTTTTCAGCCTCTTGTGAGCAAGGAGATGTTCATTGCTCTCATCTATTTCACAGCGCGTGCATCCACGAGTACACTTCTCGGGCCACTTAGTCCTGTTGTTGTTGTTGTTGTTGTTGGGGGCTATTTATTTATTTTTCTGAAGAAGAGCAGTTGGATCAAGGAAGTCTCAGAAACTGTTCTTGTTTCTGGACACATACTAGATTCAGCAAGAGCGACGGGACTTGGCCAAGACCGAAGCAAATTGCTAACCGGAAAGTTTTTACTGAACATGTTTGCGCCAGATTCGAAGAGCTCGCTCATGTAGACAGAGTTGTTACAAATAAACACAGAGAAAAAAAAATTAACCAACAAATGACAGCACAAACATTTACTTCGATTTTTTGTTTTTATGTGCTTCCATTGGAGTAATTTTTTTTTAACAGCGAAGGATAGAAAGTGTGGGAACGAGGTAGAACAGATGGTGAAAGGGGTCCTTCGTCCATCTTGATGTTTGTGCACAGTGGAGGAGGCGTCATTAATTTTGTGACACAAACATTCTGTGTGCATGTATAGTAGATTGAGTCCTCGAAGTCGTGCCCGGGGTTTGTTTTTTTTTCTTGTGCGATGCTTGCAGCCGGGCAGCTGCCTGTCATGGCCCTTTTGTTCTTCTCTTACTCTCTCTCGCCATCATAAAGTGTATTCCACTCATCTCGATTCACCGCTTCTCAGCTCCAAGCCAGGTCCAGAGCAAGTTTACCAAGTGCCGAAGGTAAAATGCTTTCGCATTTTTTATTCGACATAGTCTGGTCATAGAATGGGGTACTTTTTCTAGACCAAAAGCCAAACAATAAAACACCTGCAGACGCTTCGATGTCGCGCGTGGCACGTGGGTAGCAGGCGGAGAAAATTATAAGTCGCGTATCATCCAACGACTACATTTTTCAAAAATAACTCCAAGACCTGACCTCGTGGACACTATCCTAGGATGTGTACCATAATGGGTTTATTCTTAATAATTCAATTGTCGTGGTTGTTTTGTTAGAAGAATGAAAAAAGCAAGTTACCGATCGAATAAAGACGGAATCATGAAGTCTTTGGGGGGTTTTTTTTCGTTGTGCGTATTTTTGGCTTTGTTTTGTAGGCTCGCTCAAAAATGATTACTTCATAGGCACTAACTGCCAGTCTTTCGTACACAAGTATCTTATTTCATACGTGCTTCTCGCAAATAAACAGGTGAGAGAAGTGATTGAGCTGTTAGTTAGTTCATCAACACATAATTTCCGTATGTATTTTCGAACCACAAAAAGCAGTGAAAAAGAAGAGGAAAAAAAAGACTTGTCTGGATCAGTCATGATACATGGTGTTTCTGTCAGAACAAGGCGAATTTTAACAAACTCCAAAGTTGTGTAAGCTCTTTTTTTTGTTCCTTTAGCATGAAGTAAATGGAGCATTTGTATACTCGGACGCGATTTTTTAAATAGACACAAGAGATCTTGGAGATTGAGTGCAGTTCCGCTTTGCTCAAA